>VDFB02281492.1:176509797-176722360 GCA_007258455.2 Sequoia sempervirens | reverse complement strand
GATTGCATTTTTTTTTTCAGTGGTTGTGTTGTCATACAGTCTATAGTGAAAAAGAACTACATACAAACAATAGTTGGATCAAATAATGAAATAGTTGTGTTGGTAATTAATTTTCTATTTAAAAATGATAGAAGCCACAAGGTTGAGCAATGTGTGTGTTTATGTTTTTCTTTCCAAGGTTTGGTTTGCTTCCAAGCTCTCCTTGCATCCACAAGGTGGGCGTCATGTGCATAGGAAGCATGCTAGCTAATTTGTGACCTAAAAATCACCTTCATCTTTATCTTTAAAGTTCCTTCATGATGGGTTCAAGTGGATGTAAACATGAAAAACAAAACAATACCGTTTGTATAGAAGATGAGCAAAATGTACCCAACAAGGAGAATTAACTTTGAAATTTTGCAACAGAGTCACTCCACCATGGGTTGAAGTAGAATCATATATTTTTCTATCGACGTAACCCTTGCAGCCTCTTGGTGCAAGTGCTAGTATAAATAGAATAATTGAAGACATCTCTTGTATTTAAGATATTTATATTAATATTATAGAAATAAAATAATGCAAGATATTTCTATACTTACCATCTAAAAGAAATAAAAAAATATCTATATCAATAATATCATATTAAAAAAATCTAAATTTATAGGAAAAGGACGCTCACGGCACATGTAGGCACCAAATTTTCATGTCCAAAATCGGATGAGAAAGGACTCTTTCAAGCGAGCGTAGGAGACTTTATCCTTGCTATATGGAGCATTGGGCTTTTGGTTGTTGACACATTGGGTGTACACAACATATTGTTCATATGGCGTCGGACCCGATAGGTCCTATCGCTTGATATGCCTTTGTGAGGTCGGCAATATCGACATCTAAGCCTATGTCTCTAAGGATTTGTCAATGTTGGCCGATATTATGGGCTTGTGAGGACCCCCTTTGATGAACTCCAAAGGATTATCTAATATTGAAGGTTGGACTATCGAGTGATCGGGGAATTGGGTTAAAATTAGGTTCAGATCCCACAAGATATTATAGGCTAAAACTTCGACTAAGGCGACTTTCTGATAATATAAAGGATGGGCCCCCTTTTATGAAACAAAGAATTTGACTCTAAAAACCATCGGGTATTGACCGATCGGGTGTCCCATATGCTACGAGACCTAAACTAAGTTGTAAATGTTTAGAGTCAATGATCTTATTTAGTGATATTATAGATACTCACAGTTAGTGACAATATAGATCATATTAGGGGTTTTTATCAATTTTTATTGCAGCAAGTAAAGGGTGTCCCATATGCTATGGGACCTAAAATAAGTTGTAAATGTTTACAATCAATGATCTTATTCGGTGATATTGTAGATTCTCATAGTCAGTGACAATATAGATCATATTAGGGGTTTTTATTAATTTTGATTACAATAAGTAAACATGACGACAATCTTGGTTGTCAAGAACCATTGTAAAACTTATTTTGTAACTTTTATTATATATTAATATATATATCAACTTTTAGCTTTTCCCCTAAAAAAAAAAAAAAAAAAAAAAATTCCAATCCAATTACTAAAACCAAAAATAAAAGACTTCTATTTTTCATAAATAAATTAAAACGACTTTTAACCTCATCTCATAAAACCTCTCGCTATATAAAAATAAATCCTCAACTCCTGTCGGCTAATTAAATGAAGGGGCCACCGTAGAACGCTAACCAAGACCTATAATAAGATAGCTTGAACTCGGGTTTGACGGGAGTTAAATTAGGGTTTTAGATCTTGAAACCCTAAAGGGGAAAACTACACGGTATATCATTTTGGAGAAAGAGAAGCAGAGTTGTGAGAGGAGGAAGGCAAGATGTCGAAACGAGGTAAGTTTGGTTGTTTAGGATCTTTGAAAGAAATGCAAAGGCAATGAATTTGTTTGATCGATGATGTGACTGTGCAGGTCGGGGAGGAAGTGCTGGAAATAAGTTCCGGATGTCACTGGGTCTTCCAGTGGCTGCCACGATAAACTGCGCCGACAACACAGGAGCAAAAAATCTCTACATTATCAGTGTGAAGGGAATAAAGGGGCGGCTGAACAGGCTTCCTGCAGCCTGCGTGGGTGACATGGTCATGGCCACTGTTAAGAAAGGCAAGCCCGATCTGCGAAAGAAGGTCATGCCTGCAGTCGTTGTTCGTCAGAGGAAGCCGTGGAGGCGAAAGGACGGCGTTTACATGTACTTTGAAGGTATTCACTTCTACTCGTCTGCTCTTTTACTCGATTGCCTTCGCCACACACCGCTTAATGCTCTTTTGGTCCCGATTAATATGCTCTATTACGTTGGCGTATAGACTGCATCCTGTATCTTGTTTCCCACAATTGATGTAACTCCATTATTATAGCGATGCACACTCTAATATGATATGGGATAGGGTTTTGAAAAGCTTTTATTTCATTAAGCTCATTAAACTTTCAGTCCATATTAGTGTATATGCAAGGTTTTTGGAGAAAAAAACGTATATATATTTCGGATACCCACACTTTCATTTTCACACCACCTGAGTCATCGTCAGGAAATTTGTCATTTAGAAGGAAAAGAAAAAGATATAGGTGTGGAGGAGTTGAAGGTTACTAGTGACATTTGTCTCAATATTCTCTGCAGAACGTGTCTGATGTCTGTTTGTACTTAGTCATAACTACCTATTTGTTAACAGTCGTTGTATACAAGACTCAGAACTCCTCATTGATAGACTGATGGATTTGTTGGCCGGAACCCCTTCAAAGCTATTGTATGTTGTGCGATCTGCATTGCTCATTGGAGTTAAAGCTCCATTGCATAATAACAGTTTTTTTTCTCAGCATTAAATTGGAAAACCAAAGAGTAAGAGACATCTAAAATACTAAAGATTGAAAGGGGGTCCCAAAAATACAAAGAAAAAGAGAAAAATATGCTGTTTTTATATTTAAAAACTATTTAACTATGCCTTTCATTTTACAGTAAACGATTTAAATTTACTGTTGCTGTACAAAAATAAATTAATATGCCTTTATCCGTTGGAAGACTGCTGCCCTGTTGTATGATTTATGATTTGTATGGTAAATGGCTGACTTGGTTGTCTGTGAAAAACTTATTAATCCGAGGCCTTGGTGTCTGAAGTTGAGATCAAATTGGATGGTTTGGCAAGATCTAGCTAGGCTTGGCAAAAGACTTGACCAGCTTCAAAACATAAAAGAGAAACTTGCAGCTGACCTAGGGCTAACAAAGCAGTTTTCTTGCCATTCCTTGATGGCTTTGAAATTAAGTTCATACGAAATGAAAAAATATATTTTATGTGAATTTGTGTTATTAAACCATTTTTTGTATCGATGTGTTTAATTATAAATCTGTGATTAACAGCAATCATTTCCACGAAATAAATCTACTCCTTACAAAGAGAGTTTTCAGGCAGTTGTAGCAATGATGGCTGAGAATTTTAAGCATCTGCTTGAAATATTTTAGAGTAAAGCACAAATTGTTGGACATTGATACAGACTCAAAATTGTGGCAGAACAACATTGTGCAATGGAATCATTTTCCACCAAATCGCACTGACATTGTTTCAGCAGTGTAATCAGAGAACAATTTGTTACACTCCTTACATTAGACAGTAGGTGAGTCTGATGAATGCATGAATTAAAAGCTGATTAGAATTACTGTGCCTTTATGACCCTTACCTTGAGTAATTTGCGGTTATTATACAGCCTTATTTGATTAGGTGAAATCTGGAACATGGACTGCCCTCCCAGATTATACCTTTTTTGACTGATACTTTAACAAACATTAATCCCTCCACCTGATTACTGAATCAGGGGGAGTCATTGCCTTCCTTAGTTTCTACAAATAAGAAATCAACTCTTCCCAACCTTCTCATTTTGTGTGAAACTTAGCATCTGCCTGGAGCCTACCTACCAAGTTTTGAACCTGAGCTACTGTTACAATAAGTTTCCCTCATTATTACTAGAATACAACACATTTGGGTCATTTGACACTCAGGTAAATTAAGCAAGTTTATTTGACAGATCATGATCCTAATGTGAAATAATCTGTTTAATTTATGTGCTTAAATTTGCTGTTAGGAGACCCCTTTAATAGAAATTGTTATTTTACTTTGTTATATCCTGTAAACGCTATTTCTTTCTGTAACCTAGATAATAGACTGCTTAGTGGGTTCTTGAGCAGATTAGTATTACCAAGTGATCTGATTATACGAAGCTGTCTTTAGAAATTTTTAACAAAGCTCAGGATTGCCTGTTTTAGTATTGAAGTATCATCATTTATTACAATTGATGGCTTTTTATTGCGTACCATGTTAACTTTCACAAACTAATGTCAAATGATTTCAGTTAGGCTAGAAAAAGCACCATTGTACTAAGTATGTTTACATTGATGAGTTTGACGCATAGATGCAGGAGTCGTACCCGCAGGCCCCGAACCCAGTTCGGGTATGCACCCAGTTCAGGTTCGGCTGCGGGTACTTGATATGGCTTATTTGAATATTTTTCAACTATCAATTGGCATTTAATATTTATCTCTGGCATTTGGCATTGATCAATGATCAAGTATCATACTATGAAATGATTTAGTTTTACAATTCTGTATATTTCTCTTATTTTTTTGCATAGATTATATATATATATATATATATATATATATATACACACACACATGTACCCAAACCTCTAAAAAAAATTTTCACGTACCCACATACCGGGTTCTCGTGTCTTCGAACCTGAACCGGTAACTTAGGTCTGACGTGACAGCATATGGAGAGTTGTACTTCATTGTTTGTGAATGGTAGGTTGGGTTTTGAAGATACAATAGCATTTGGATGGCTACTCAGAAGTTTGTAGGTACACAATTGGATGTACAATGATGTTGGCAAATGGGTGAGTAGGAAATGATAAAACCATCACAATATATAATTGAAGCAGAAAAGGAGGAGAAAATTCAAAGAATTTGGGTGAATAGCAAACCACTACTTTAAATAGATAGAAATAGAGGGCGGTACAGGAATATACCAAAGGGAAGCTGTTGATAGAAAAATGGTCATCCTACTATTTTAGTAAAGTAAACAGTTACACTAAACCCTAAATTGTAAACCTGTTGTGTGACTTAATGCTCTGAAAATCTCAAAAAATTGCTGCAGAATGCTTAAGTAAACCAACAGTTGTGGTAGATAGGCAAAAAACTGTTGTGATTTCTGATTTTTGGACTTTATTGCAACAAAATCTTTATTTTTGGCACTTTCTTAGCTTAAAAAATGTTTAGAGATTCTATGTGAAAATTGTGATTTTTTAGGTCAAAAAAACTGATTTTTATCAGTGATTCCATTTTCTCACAACATATTGTGGTTTTTTGGTGATTTTAGTAATAATGCTTCATTGTGTGCTCTGTGGAGTGAAAGACCATTGTTTTAGTTGTGATGGACATGGGTTGACACGGATGTTTTGGAGTACTCCATTGTTTCATCACTTGAAGAATATATCTACAAGTTAAGCAAGGCTGGTTTGGAAGATTTCAGTAGCAAATTGATATTCAAGTTTAATATTGCTTGTGCATGAAAGATTTAATGTTCTCATTAAAGGGGATGCTTTTTTGTAATTGGATTGGCATTAAGTTTTTTCTAATCTTTATCAAGAGTTTGTTGTTATGCAGGTTGATGTAGGCTATCAAAAATTCAGATTTTGGATGTTAACTACAATTTCAGTTGGCTTAAATATCTGCGTGCGATGATTATCTGAACTTTGAACTTTATTGAAGAATCCACTACACAAGTATGCAGTTGTCTTATGGTTTAACACCTGATGACAGCCATTAAACAGTTTTTCATGCCATTGTTAGGAACACTCGCTTTTTCATCTGACAGGAGACTCTACTCTACATAGCTTTATATACTTCCAATTCTTTTTTCTTTGTTTTCCCAGGAGTTTTATTGTCAAGCAGAAGAACCCTCACAATGACTGATGTGGCTGCACTGATTGACATGACTGAAGTTTTTCTCTTAAATTGACAATTGAAGTATAGACCTTATGATAGCCATTAAACAGTTTTTCATGCCACTATTAGGAACACTCACTTTTTTGTCTGACTAGAAACTCTACTCTACATAGCTTTATATACTTATTATTCTTTTTTGTTTGTCTGCTCAGGAGTTTTATTGTCAAATAGAACCCTTGTCACACAATGATTGATGTGGCTGCACTGATTGATGAAGCTGATTTTATTTCTTTTAAATTGAGGGATTGAAGTTTAGATTGCAACGATTTGATGGCTTTAAAACATGTCTGAGTTAAATATATTTTAAATGGAAAAACCGAGTATGGTCTTCCCCTCATGTAGGCCTTTATACATTTGTTGTGTCTTGTGAATTTAACATAAATTGATTTGCTACAGGTACATATTTAAGTGGTCAGCTTGCAAGGATGACTTTTGAATTCAAGTTCCTGTCGTGAAATCTTGTTCTATGCCTTTATTGTTATTGATTTTAAGTTTGTTTTTTTAAATTTTTGCAGACAATGCTGGTGTGATTGTGAATCCAAAGGGAGAAATGAAAGGTCAGATATTTTACCACTGATTAAGTTTGGATGTTTGTCTGAATTTCTGAAACATTGAAGTTATTGTCAGTATGATTGTTTTTTGGATAATAACTGGGCGTGGCTGGGGTATTCGTTTAAATGTTTCTATTATTTTGTTTCTACAGGTTCTGCTATCACAGGGCCTATTGGCAAAGAGTGTGCAGATTTATGGCCTAGGATTGCTAGTGCTGCAAATGCTATCGTGTAGCAATGATTTTGTGGGGTATTGAGTGGTTCTGTTAAGCTAGATTTTTGAAATAGAAATAGTTGTTTATGATGTCTTCGATGTCAAGATACAGGTGCCAAAACACAGGTTTATGTTTGACAACATCTTGAGTTATTTTATTTTTTGAAAATATACAACGAAGGCTTTTGAATTTATTTAAATTTTTTCTCTGCCATAAATTTGGTTGTGATGCTTCCGTTAGTTTTGTTAGTTTCATGTTTTCATATATATTTCATAGGCATAATCTTTACATATGCAGTTTTGTTCCATTACTGAAAGAATGTAGTTAAAGAATAATCGTAATACCTAGTTCCATTTCAAAAAATTGATTGGATGTTGAAGGTATTGTTTCTTTCTAGAATGTCTGTTCAGCGGGACTTACTTTTGGATATGCTACCTTAATTTCAACTTAATGGGTAGGCTCAATGAAAGCTTGAGTTAATGACAATTTTTTTGTGATCTGGAATTACATGTCCTTGTCTGTGCAAATGAGATTTTAGTTTGACATGCATATAATATTAGAATGGTAGTTAACTCTGAATTTCGAGAATTTCAAACACTAATTTGGGGAGGGACAGAGGAAGGAGAGGCAGGTTGAAATTGTCTGTATTGTATGATGTCTTTTATGTATGGGCCCAATGATGCAGTATAACGGACTGGTTGCCTATAATAATGAGGGGTGTGTACAAGTAATGGTTCAGATTCTATGTTGCTTTTAAAAATTGTCGAAGGAGGATTTTAACATTAAATAAGGGTAATCATGATATGTTGAATATGAATGGTTGTATGAAATCATGAAATGCTGTATATGAATCGTTGTATGAATTCTAATTCCATGAAAATCTTGGGTTTTGTCTTTAATTCTTAATCCGATTCTAAAATCTACCTTGGTGTTTTGGCGTGTTGATTCTCAATCCAACTTTTTTTGGTCTTTTGATTTCCAATCTAACTTGTTTTTATGTCTTTGTCTGTTCCTGTAGGTTTGAGTTTTTTCTTTTTTGTCTCCGTTAGTTTCTGGGGTGTCAATTACTGCTTAGGTTTAGTTGGTCTTTTCTATCTTAGTTACACAATGCAAACAACTTAATTAAGCATAGTTACTATAGAAACATGGGGAGGTATTTCATGGTACCTACCCTTCACTTAAGATAGGACTAAATTGTTAACATGAGCATACATATAAGTTAATACTTATCTAAGCCTTCCCATGCCTTCACACGATTTGCAACAAAACTCTAAAAGGGATCGGGGACTGCCCCATGATAGGCAAGATCCGTGGCTTACTACACTTTGATAACAATGCGAATATCTCAAAACTCATGCATGCTAATAAAGCTTCATCTAATAGTAACGTAGCTTTCTAGCTTAAACAAACCATTTTTGACAATGCCTTTGCAAGAATTGCAACCAAACTCAAAAAGGGATCAAGGTCTGCCCCATGAATGGGGAAGGAGGTCTCACGATTTGTTACATTTGTGACAACTACGTGAATGAAATTCATGCATGCTAATAAAGCTTTATCCTGTAGTAACTTAGTTTTCTAGCTTGAACAACCCCTTTTTGATAGGCCTTGAATGACCATTGAAGAATCACCTTCAACAATGAACTTTTTACATCCATACTTGGAAACAATATTTAAGGCCTTCCACTATAGCATCATTCTATTCTACCATATTGCTGAACTGAACTTGTATATAGAGAGAACCCCCTTCACAAAACAACCTTTATTGCTCATAATGTTAAACCTTGGGCTTGCAACTCAAGAATTGCCTTTTGAGGCACCATCAAAGTTGAGCTTCATAACTCCTATAGGGAATCTTCTCCACTTGAAGATCTCCCAAACAATACTATTAATTTATCTTATTAGTGAAGATTCTAAAGATATATATGTTTTTGTAAATTGAAAAATAGTATAACGGAAAAGTTACACTATCTTAATTAAATTACAGTGATAAATAGATCTAATCTTTGGTTGAGATTGTTATATCAAATAGTTGAAACAAATGATTAATAAGATTTTACTTAGCTAGATTACAAGAAAGCCAAGTTGAAGATCTTTAGAATCTGCCACGATGGGAATTTTATTGCTTGCACAAATGGCCATCTTAGTTCATCTACATGTGTGGACTTGTTCTCTATAAATGTAGACTTAATCTTGATGCATTTAGATGTGGACTTGTTCTTTATGAATGTGGACCTAATCTTGATGCACACTAGTGGCCTTGAACTTGATAATGTGGGTTTGAATTGAAGTTGTTGGATAGTGGCTTTGAACTTGATTATATGGGTTTGAATTGAAGTTGTTGGATAGTGGCTTTGAACTTGACTATGGGTTTGAATTGAAGTTGTTGGACTAATTTGGTGAACTATAACTATTTGAAGTTCACTTTAGTCTTTTGATATCTAAATGTGTAAAAACTAGTAGTGTTTAGGAAAAACCTTAGGAATTTGTTGATTTGCAAGGGCCACATTCTCCTTAGTTAGGCCCTCGGTAAAAAAAACTCAAGTTTTGAGTGAGATTCAAGGGTGACAAGCAAGCATGCGATATACAATAATGCTAGATTCCTTTTTTTTGGATGCAAACCAAATTATGGATTTGCTCAATAGATTCCTAGGTGATCTTTACATGATTTTAAATAAATGAACCAATCTTCAACTATGTGGGTTTGAATTGAAGTGGTTGGACTAATTTGGTGAACTATAACTATTTGAAGTTCACTTGAGTCTTTTGATATCTAAATGTGTAAAAACTAGTAGTGTTTAGGAAAAACCTTAGGAATTTGTTGATTTGCAAGGGCCACATTCTCCTTAGTTAGGCCCTAGGTAAAAAAAACTCAAGTTTTGAGTGAGATTCAAGGGCGACAAGCAAGCATGCGATATACAATAATGCTAGATTCGTTCTTTTTGGATGCAAACCAAATTATGGATTTGCTCAATAGATTCCTAGGTGATCTTTACATGATTTTAAATAAATGAACCAATCTTCAACTACAACAATGTTCTTAAATTATCATAGACGTGTCGAGTTAGATCATAATGATTAGTGAAATGATGGCAATGTGTACATTTGAATTTTAAAAGTTCAAGGTTTAAATCTTTGATTATGGAATTAGCTTGGGTCAAGTTTGCATCTATGGATTTGATTCAGGGTGATAAAAATGGATCTATGGATTTGGACATATCTTTAGGGATGCGTGATAATGAGTTTGGGATATTGTGATGTCATGAGCTGAATTCATGCAAGAATATGCCACTTGCAAGCTAGTTATTGCATTATGACATTCTAATCAAATTAGACTTAAAACATAAGGAAAACATGCATGTGTATATGCTATCTTGCATTAAATTTTGTTGCCACTTTGATGTGCATGTAGACTACTAGGCATATTCATTTCAAAATAAAAGTAGTCAATGGGCCTTTGGTCTACTAGTGAAGTTGAAAGGTTCAGAATGAACCCACTAGGGATCAAGTCTTGTTGAGTGCAAAGCCTTGACTCAAAAGGGATGAGGCTGGGATTGTGCCCCGAGTGGATTTTAGCGGAATGGATACACCTCAGTCCTTAAATAATATTCATAGTCAAAGGATACAAATATTTGTAAATTAAGGTAATGATTCTTCTAGGTACTCCATTGAAAATTTGTAAATTAAAAAATAAATAGTACATATATTTAAAAGAAACTAAATACAACTTGGTTGATGAGGAATTATCTTGGATGGGAGATTTTCCTTGTTACAAAAAAGTGGTAAAGCTTTGACTATTCAAAAAATAAAAGGACTTTGACCATACTTTGACCATACTAAAGGATTTGTGAGACTCCCCTAAACATGGGTTTGGTTAAGAGCTTGTAACTAAACAATATAACTCAGAAAAGAACGTTATTGATAGATATGTCCCATTGTCCATTTGGTTGTACACAAAACATACAAGGAATTGAAGGAGTAAAAGTTACAAATCACGAAAAGGAATGAAAACATGGTAAAAGTAGCATCATATGATATGCATGTATAATATGCGATATATGTAATATGTGAAAGCATGTATAATAAAGGAAACATGGTAAAAGTAGCATCATACGATATGCATGTATAATATGCGATAGATGTAATATGTGAAAGCATGTATAATAAAGGAAATACATGATTCGTAATAAGGGAAAGATAGAATGCCCCTTGCGATTCCTCTAATGAAGGTATGTGACAAGATAAGAATAACCTTAAAGGCTAGGTAAGGATTGTGTAGGCACAAATATGATGTAAAAGATGTAGGTAATGCCAATGATCATAAATTTGTAAGCATGATAAGGATCATAAACATATAAGCATAAACATGATTATAAATATGGATTCATAAGATATAAACATGATAAGGATCATAGGCATGTAATCATAAGATGTAGACATGATAAGGATCATAATTTAAGCCACAATAGTATATACCATAAGCATAATAATCATATAGAAACATGATAAAAGTGTTTGGATCATGATAAAGGTAAGCATAATAAGCATAATGAGCATGGTATAGGGATACCATAATCATAAAAAACAAGAATCATAAGATCATCATAAGTCACGTAGCATAGAAATATAACTAAGGAATATGTGGAAACATACGTGATAGACATACAACATAGGAAACAAACAAGACATTAAAAAATAACTAAACATAGAAAAACAAAAAAAGTGACCCCCAGTGGGAAATAAGAGCATGAAGAATAATATAGAAGGTGAAATGAGAACAAGAGATGCGTAACAAACATGATAAAGTTAAGTCACATTAGCCAAATGTTGTGTGCACTTAAAGAATGTGACTGCAATTAGTAGATAAAATATATGTGATTCTATACTAAATACTTGTGAATCAAGGAGATGAATAAACTAGAATATATTGTTGATTGTAAATAAGATTTATGTTTAATGTGATAGAAATGAAGAATGAAAAAAAGGAGCGAAGAGTCCCCAAGTCAAGAAAGGACTACAAATGAATTTTTCAATATCTTTTTAAAAAGAAAAAGCATGTTTCCATAAAGGAAATATTATCCAAATCAAATTTGACTAAAAAAATAGAAATCCTTAGGTATATAAGGAAAGAATATAGGGCAAGTGGAAAGGCTCAAGAGATGAACTTTAACTTCCATTATTTCTCTCAATAAAAAATAATATTTAGACTATGGAATTCAACAATACAATAATTATGTAATGAATGTAAAGAGAAACATAATGTTTCAATGACTTCCTTAGATGGTGAACAATAAAATTAAAAATAAAATCCAATAAAGTTTTTACTAATGAATCCCCAAAATGGGTTCTCTTAAAGATGGGATTTTTTTTTCCAATATGGAGGATTGTGATGCTTGAATTTATCCAAAAATTATTAAAATTAGAAATCAAAGTAAAATCTCCACAAAAGAGAGATCCAAGATCTTCAATAGTGATGTAGCATGTGATATGAGAGTTGAATTGTCAATCAAGAGAGAATGAGAGATGTTTGGAGAGAAAAGATATAAGAGAATGAGCTTGTAAAAACTTGGCATGTAGAAAAATAAAATAATGACTATCAGAGACTTGGAATTATTTTAGAGAACTTGTTTTCATGTTTTAAAGAGGGAAAACAATTGATTTGGAGAGAGATAATTGGGTAAAATTTAGTGTCAAAAGGGAATCCAAAGATAAATAACCATGGGAAGGTGTGATATTAAATAAAGTTTAATAAATAGTTTGATAGTTGTTGGAATGTTGTCATGACTTGTTTTATTGTCTTATCTAGAGATGTTAGAGTGGTTGTTCTAATGTTAATCTAGTCACACTAGAGTCTTGGGAGCTAGGTTTTAGAAGTCGTGATTGAAATGTGAGAAAGTGAAAGGAGATGTTTAGAGAAACATAATATTTGATAAAACTATAAGGATTGATTTACTTCAACATTTTTTGGGTTAGGTGTAAGACTAATGCAATAGGTTAAATGTGACCTAATACATGTTAGAGGTGGACACTAAAGTTTGCAACTCATAGTGTGAAAGTTGCAAAGGGTATATGATTTTTGACACTATATTTTGCCCCCACTTTAGTGGGTTTATGCCATTATGTGTAGAAGCTATGCGAAAGTACATAAATGAAAAATTGCTAAAAGTAACTTGATAAATGTAAATATTTTGAATATATAAAAAATAATATATCGGTTGGATCAATTGTGTTTTGGTTTAAAATTTATAAAATATATACATTAGGAAAGTGTACCTTGCAAAACCAAATGTTAGGAAGTATGTCCCATTTAAAACTGTGTTGCATGGCTAAAAAAATAAATGTGTTAGGAATACATCCTATAAAACAAGTGCCAGTGCATCATAATCTAGTAACATGTATATATGTGCTATAAATCCTAAAAAATTGTAATTAAGTCATACATATAAAAATGAAGTTCTCCATAGGTGATGATAAATGATATGCACATAGAGATAAGAAATTTTTTCCCAAGAGAGGATACAATTAGAAGAAAGATGTATGATTCTTGGGCTAGAGCATTCTATTTCCAAAAATCTAAAAAGGAGGTTTAGTGGTCAAAATAAAAATGATGTCACTCACGAGTCAAATATAATTGTTGTGGGTGAAATGCCAAAGTATACATGTAAATGCCAATGTGTATTTTGAGAGAAAGAAATGATGAAGGTTGGGGTTCACTAGAAATGCAGATGGGAAATAGATAATCTACTTTGTTTAATATGATAAATTATTTTAAATTATTCATCCTAAAAATTATACTAGTAATCTGATGTAAAACAATTTATGTTAGAGTAATCATGCATTAGCTAATAATTAATTAATCTTTAATTAATTATTGGTCTAATTTATTCTCATACACTTAAGCTAAACTTAGGAGTGATTTACTATATTAGATCATTTTGTGTCATTACACGAGATGTTATCTCTCGAACTCTCGAACTCTCAACCTTTGGGGACTCTTGTTTTCCTTGAAGATTCTCGAGGTTCATTTTGTAGCTTTTTCTTGTTGAGAAATTTATCAATTCTTTGTTTGTAGATCTCTTGTGTGGAAGGTGTATTTGTTCATTGTTTGATCTCGTGGCTTGTGTTTTTCACAATTCTAACAATTTACTTAAAGAAAGCACATAAAATTACATTACTAGTTAAGTTTCAATTTATTTGTCCTTTCACTTAGATTGCTAAGGGTAACCTATTTAAATTGATTCCTAACTTAAAAACAATATTGTTGAGAAATAAAAATGATATACAATCCAAGTTTACGCTGCTTAATATTCTTAGGTTTAGTGATAATGAAATGTATGAATGACAAGTGTTCAAAGAAATTTGACAAGTAATAAAAATCTGAGATGGAACTTGGATATAAAGACCATAGGAATATATTCACAAGGTATTTGGAAGACAACATGAGAAAATTATAATATTGACATTGGCTCACTTGTGGCAATGTTGGCACAATCTTACCTGTGTCTTATGCACAAAAATAAAAGAGTGACAATATAAATAGTGATGAACACAAAGGTACTAAAATTCAAAGATAATGGCGAACTAAAAATTATGCTAAACTTTTCAAAAATAAAAGAAAAATAAAATGAGGGGAAATGAAAAGTGAATCTCTAGGTTTTCAGAGTGGAGGAGATTAATATTGAAATTTAAATCTCATGTGTTGGTGTAAACACGTGTTTTACCTATCTATGTGGGTAAAAACACAACCCTGTGTCACACTTTATAAAGGAATCAATCAACAACAAATTTTTTTTTGAACTTCGACCACATAAAAGTGGTTTTTATGTTTTGAATTTCAAAATGATGTAAACTAATGAAATATAGAACTTTTGATGAAGTTTATTCCTGTAATTTTTTAGATTTAAAAAAAATTTGTTTTCATTACTTTTTTATCAATTTAAGAACAGATTTTGGAATGTTAAAAATTTTAGAAAAAAGTGACTTCACGGGCCGTCAAGAAATAAATTGAAAAAAACTTCATTTCTCCCTAATTTTTTTTTCTCCAAATAGGTAACTTCAATATCTTGTGCATGGAAAAAATAAAAAAATTGATGTATATTTTTCTCATAATAACGTTTTAAAGTCAAACTTGTAAGAATTCGACAATTTTCATGGGCCGTCAACTATTGTCTATTTTTTTAATCATTTTCAAAAAACAAATTATACTCTTTTGATGAAGACTCTCTCCTCTTGTGCCCCATATATATTTTTTTAAAAATTAATATGTTTTACTTTTTTTTAAATTTCTAATTAGCCTCTTTTTTAACTTTAACAACCTACTTGCATTATTTTAAAAATAAAATATATTAAAACTAATCAAAATATTAAATAAATTTCATATTTGGATTCACCACTTTGAGCTCTACAAAAGTGTATTTTACTTTTTTGCAGAAAAATCATTCTGATTGAAGAAATACTTAGTTGAAGTTGAAAGTTTCATAAAATTCTAAAAAACGCTGAGTTGGTGCCAATTAGGATGCCACATAGATAGTTTCAGTAGAAAGAGTTTCACTCGAAACCCTTTCTATAGAAACCTCGCACATTAAAAAATCCAATTTCAAAGCGGGAAAAGGAATTTTTTTTTTTTTTTTGGGATTCAGGTGAAACTTATTTGGCCGAAACCCTGTGAGCCACGTATAGGCCACATGGTTTCGGTCGAAACCTATTCGGCTGAAACTTTTTCGGCCAAAAATATTTCGCTTGGAACTATTTATTTGGCTAAAAGTGTGACATAGTTTTGTGCTTTTACCCATCTCCTATTTACATGTTAATTCCACTTAGGTTTTAGGAGAGATTTTTTCTAGATAGTGTTAGTTGTCACTAGATCTTATCTTATCTTTTGGCATTTAATGCTTGTGTCTTAAGTCATTTAATATTTGTTGCTCATTATACAAGATTAAGACACATGTCAAGATCTTGTCTAATCCTATCTCATAACTTTCCTTTATAAACAAGGAATCATTTCTACATCTTAAGTCAATTCAGTTTAGTTGAGTTAGTTGAATATATCACTACAATTTTGAGTATTGCATAGTGGCCATATTTGGCATCCATTATTGCAGATCTATGTTCTTGCTTTTCCCTCTTGTAGACGATTGTTTTTGGTTTTTGTAGGTGATCCTAGAGGTTTGAGTCCTTGAGTGACTCTAACATGGTATCACAACTTTAGAATTGCAAAACCCCTTCTTAGATTTGAGGATGATTCAAACTTTAGATTTTGTTGGATGCACATTGAGGCAAAAAAAACCTCACAATTGAGTCTAGAAGGTCCAAAAACCCCTATTTTCATATAAAATACTTCATATTTGGGCGAAACTTTTTTTGAGCCATTTTTTAAGGGTTTGGACAAAAGTTGCAAAATTCTATCCCTACATCATACGATCTATATAGGATGTACTATTGCAGCGTTAATAGATATTAGCAGCTAGTAGATTTAGTAGATAATTTTATTTGCACGATAAAATATTCTTCGTCTACAAATCATCTTTGCGTACATATCGTGTCAACACTATTTGAGTACGGTCGATAGAGTTTGAAAATTGATTTTTTAATAGTAAATGATTTTTGTGCTAGATTAGCATTTTGGTTGAAGTGGTAGGTCTTATTGGCTATTTCCCTTGGTCAAAGGGGGCTAGGCGATACCCTAGCCACCACTTGAGCAGCGTGAGGGGTTGTCGCTTGGGCTCGCCTTTGCCAACTTATCGCCGCTGGTGGTGATGTAAATCTTTATTTTTTTAATTATTATTTTTCAATTGGTGGTCACATCAACACCAAGGGCTAAAGGCCCAAGTGCTTAAATTTTTTCCCCCGAAGCCCTAATAAGGAATTTTTTTCAAAATGCCATAACTTTCCGCTAGGGTGTCAAAATTTTGCAAATGAGATATTGATGGAAAGTTGGTTTGAGCACTTCACAATGGTGCAAGCCATTTTTTTAGATTTTTCCTCAGGTGAATTTTATTGCTGGATGAAGTCAAATTTTCCTCTTTGGACCTTCGAGCTCATAATTTGTTTTTAGATTATCCAATTTTCATGATTTTTGTAGCGTTGGAAATTTATTTATGAGCTCTACATTTCTATTCATGCACTTTTTTCTGGATTTAGCCCCATATATCTTTTATTTAGATTTGTGAAAAATTGCATACTATTGATTAGTTGGACATACTGATACTTGGAGAAGAGTTGTCCTCTTGGGAAGGCTTCATTTTCAATGTAGATCATATCAGGAAATTTTACTTTCAGTTTGAGGTTCTCATTTTGAGATATTGTTGTAATTTTCCATCTTTGATCCATCTTGGCATTATAACATTTTGAACAAAATTTTGGCATTGTAAACAAACTGCATATTGCCAAAATATATTATTGGGGGATTCTTGATTGATTGATTGAGGGGGTCTCTTGGTGTATTGGTTTGAATTTTTTTTCTTGTGCTCTTTTTTTTTTATGGATCATTCTAGATTCGTGAGAATCTCATCATATGACATCTTTGTAATTTATTTTCTCTTCTTTTGAGCCTTGTACTATGTCTCCTATTTTGAAGGGAAACGATATATACTCATGTACTTGGGAAGGGGTCTATTGCTTTTGGGGAGGGCACTTTTAGTGATGTTTTATGTGTACCTCATTTGGCAAACAATATTCTTTCCATATATCAAATTACACATGGTGGAGATAGGAGGAGTGTGGAGTTCACTTTTGATTTATTTATCATTAGAGACTTGGAGAGTAGATATATTCTTGCTACATGGATGGTTGATCATTTATCTTGGTTGTACACCTTTTCAAAATTTACTTTTGATGATGACATTGTTCCTTCGACTATTGATCATACTTCTAGTGTGGACCATGATTCATAAGAAACATTTGACTTCTTGAACTTGAGAGCTCTCATTAGATCCGGTTGTTGAGCTTTCATCTCCCCCATCTTCTGTTTCATTTGTTGATGCTTGTGTTGGCATAGTTTTGGCCTCTTGTAATTTAGTGTAGTAGGATCTTCCAGTTACATTTACTTGGGATGCACATTTGATAGACATTGCTGGTTTGTTTGTTGATAAATATGGGAGACACCATCAATTGCATTCATCTTCTCTTTGATGGAGATAATCATTCTTTAGTTGTTGTGAGGGAACACTCTGACCCTCTTGTTCATTCTCTACATAATCATTCTTCACAGTTTGATGTGAGTGTGGATAATTTTGGACAAATTTTGGAGGAGGCTTCTTGTCTTGAGAGGAGTCATCTTTGTCTTTGGAGTGTGTTCTACATCTGTTTCTAGGAGATTATGGATTCACATCTTAAGCTGTGTGGCCTAGAATGCCTGTTTGGAGTGTGCTAGCTTTCAACATCGACATGGAGACACCTAAGTGCAATTTAGAGACATCACATATCATTATTCTTCCCACATCTTCCTTTTAGGAATGTGAAGACATCCTGCATATCATCGTGGTTTTATTTCTTCCTAAGGGGAGGAATGTTGTTCGACAAGATTGGATCATCTTCAACACTCAATGTCAAGCTTCTATCATTGTAATAAAATCATCATTGAGGGGACTTGCATGGCATCTCTTCTTCTTTCTTATGGGGATTCTTTTTCCTTGCATGGGGATTTTTCCTTCTCATTCCTCATTGAGGGCATTTTGTATTTCATCTCTCTTTTGGGTAGGAGTTTTATCCCATTGGGTTTTGTCCTTTTCTCCATTTGTGAGAGATTGCGTTGCATTTGTAGATTGGTACCTAACATGGCCTTGTAGTTGGGACCCATATTTGTACATTTGTATAATAATACTTTCTAAATTTGTACTTAAGTGGGGGTGTTGGTGTAAATAAGTGTTTTACCTATCTAGGTCCTATTTACATGTTAAGTCCACCTAGGTCCTAGGAGGGAATCTTTCTAGATAGTGTTAGTTGTCACTAGATCTTATCTTATCTTTTGGAATTTAATGCTTGTGTCCTAAGTTATTTAATATTTGTTGAGGTAGTTGTCTCATTATACAAGATTAAGACACATGTCAAGATCTTGTCTAATCCTATCTCACAACTTGCCTCTATAAGAAAGGCATCATTTGTACATCTTAAGATAATTTAGTTTAGTTGAGTTAGTCTAATATATCACTGCAAGCTTGAGTATTGCAAATTGGCCATATCTTGCATCCATTACTATAAATCTATGCTCTTGATTTTCACTCTTTTAGAAGGTTATTTTTGGTTTATGTAGGTGATCTTGGAGGCTTGAGTCCTTGAGTGATTCTAACAATGAGTTGGAAAAATTGTTAAGGTAATTTAAAATTTTACTAAAGTGGTCAAATCCCCAACTTAGATTTTTAGTTCAATGACAATGACAATCAATTATAAATTATGTTTGTGCTAGATAATGTGACTTTTGTTGATAGATAAAATACATGTGATTCTATTCTAAATTCTTGTGGAATCAAAGATGTGAATAAACCCAAGTATAATGCTGACTATAAATAAAATATTCAATATGTTTTAAAAAAGTAAATTCACAAAAGAAATATTCCTTAACGTAAGCTTGAATTAAGAGGATAGAAATCATTGGGTATGGAAGGACAAAAAGAGGGAAAGTGAAGAAGTTCAAGAGAGGGGCTTCAACTACTCTTATTTCTCTCAATAAAAGAAGAAGAAGAAGATGATTTCAATTATGGAATTTAATAATACAATTCTTATGCATTGAATTTAAAAGGAAATAAAATGCTTTAAATCTTCCTTGATGCAAAAACCTAGGAGATAGTTATACAGTTAACAATAAAATCTAAAATAAGATCAAGTAAATATTTTAATATTGAAGAGGATAATTTTTGGCAATATGGAGGATTTTGATGTTTGAATCTCTCCAAGGATGGATTAAAACCAGAAATCAAAATTCAGATATCCAAAAAAGAGAGAGCCAAGATCTTCAACTGTACTCTAGTAAGTGATATTAAAGTTGCATCATGAATCAAAGAGCATGAGATATTGAGTGGGCTTGTAAAAACTTTGTATGAAAAAAATAAAATGAAGAATATTTTTTAAAATTTAAAGGGATGAATCAAAGAGCATGAGATATTGAGTGGGCTTGTAAAAACTTTGTATAAAAAAAATAAAATGAAGAATATTTTTTAAAATTTAAAACCCTTTAAGGGAGGTTAGTTTATTTTAAAGAGAGGAAAATGATTTAAATTGGAGGGATATGACTGGGGATAATTTGGTGCCAATGTGGAAGCTAATGATAAATCACCTTGGAAAATATGATATTAAGTCACACTCAACAAATAGTTTGGTGGTCATCAAAATAATGTAATCACTACTCTTTTGAACTATTCTTTATTTTTGTCTTATTTGAAGACATCAATGTAAACTCACTAGCGTCTTGGGAGCTAAGTTTTAGAGATTAACTGAAATATGAGAAAGTGAAAGGAGTTGTTTAGAGAGACTTAAGGTTTGATACATTTTCAATTTTTTTGGATTATGCATAAAGCTATTGCAATAGGTTAAATGCAACCAGAGACCTATGACATAAGTGGTCACTAAAGTGATTGCAACTTATAGTGGAAGTTGCAGAAGGTATGCCATTTTGACACTATCCCCCCACTATAGTGGGCTTATGTCACTATGTGTAGAAGCTAAACTAAATTATATAAATAGAAAAATGTTCAACGTAACTTGCATAAATGCGAATATTTTTGATACATAAAAAGGATAGGCCTTTGGCTGGATGGATTATGTTTTGGTTTGGAATCTACATAATAGATGCATTAGGAAAGTGCATCTTAAAAAACTAATATTAGGAAGTACATTCCCTTCAAAACTATATGTTATATGGCTTGAAAAATAAACTTGTTAGCGAAACATAGTTTACAAAATAAATGTGAATGATCATTATCATAATTCAGTAACATGTATATATGTGTTATAAATGCTAGAAAATGGAATTAATACATACATACAAAAGGAAGATATCCATAGGTGAGGATAATGGATTTCTATAGAGAGATAAGTATACCAAAGAGAGGAGGACACAAGTAGAAGAGATAAATTTATGATACTCTATTGATAGGAATTAGAAAGAAAATGAATCACTTGGGCTACCATTACTTTGTCTCTAGGTGATTCTAAAAATGGTGGCTTAGGGGGAAAAACAAAAATGATGTGGCTTAGGGGCCAAAATGTAACTATTTTTCTTAGGAGATAAAATATAAAATGATGTGGCTTAGGGTCAAAGTATTGTTGCAAAGACGATTGCTGTTGCATCAAAAGATCAACCTGTTAATGCTCGATATAACCACAAGAGTTAATGAATCCATGAGAGGCAATTAAGCCATGTCAAGAACTCGAGCGTTGCACTACACATCACAAGGAGACCAAGGGCGCACACCTTGCAACAATCCCCCCAACACAAGCGAGGGGTTTGAACCCGTGACCGAAGATATGATACCAATTTTTACAAAGACGATTTTCGTTGCACCAAAAGATCGACTTGTTAATGCCCGATATACCCACTAGAGTTAATGAATCCATAGGAGGCAGTTAAGCCATGTCACAAACTTGAGCGCTGCACTGCACAACACAAGGAGACCAAGGGTGTACACCTTGCAACAAGTAGAAATATAAATGATGTAGATGATATACCCTCCTTAAAATGATTGTGTAGGAGGAGATAAACAATCATTTTAAGGAGAAAAGAGAGAGGGGTGCATTGAGAAGAGAATTACATGTAAGAGGTAGAGAGGAAGGAAAGGAATATGATAAAGGAGTATCCATAAAAAATATAGGGAGGAAGAACGCATAATAGGAAGAACCATACACAATACCCATTGAAGGAATAGAGAGAAAGATGTAAATAGTTATATTTATTGTTCTCATTTAATATAAAAAGGAAAGAGACAATATTGATGAAGGGAGGTAGTGAGGGATAACATAAGTTAATTAATGATTATAATAATCAAAATAATAGGAAAAATAGTGGAATAAAAAATTGAGAGGAAAGGGAAGTGCAAAAAACACCTGTTTTGATAAAAAGTAAATGTAGGCTAGTGGGGTGCTAGAAGAAAGTACTTGGTGGAGAAGAAGATTAAGACATGTTAGGATGATAGAAATATGTAAGTTTTTAGGAGTAAAGTGTCATTTACCTTGCAAGACTATATACATTTTGTGCATCTCCAATACTGTTATAAAGTTTCCTTAGATTCCTAGGGTGTAGCTAGAAAATAATTTATAATTAGTATTCCACAGGAAGCTTGGCATACTTGTTATATGCACTCATGAAGGAGGTGGGGCTAGCATTGGTTGTTATGAAGCTATTTTTAGAAAATTTCTCAACTATGCACATTTTATACATCTCCAACACTCTTAGAAAGTGTCCTTGGATGTCTAAGGTGTAGCTGGAAAATTATTTATAATTATTATTTCTTGGGAAGCTTAGTATTAGTTGTTATTGCACTCATGAAGGAGGTGGAGTTGGCATTAATGGTTATGAATCTATTTTTAGAAAATTTCTCAACTTGGGCATGGGAATTGATTAGTGATCATCTTGCATGTTGTTGGTGGGTCCCATATGAGTTGGGCGATGATTTTAGATGCCTATCTTGAGATATGTGTCATTATGGGGGAGTTACAAGTAAAAAATGCTATCTATTGTTGACATTTTTTTCATTCATGGCTCATTTTAAATTGCATTTACCATTCTAAAAAAAGCCTCTTCATTTTGGATGTGGGAGTTTTATATTTTACCATGGTTTGATGGTACCTTGTTTTGGGAATTTATTTGCGGTATTCCTCTCTCGTTTCTCTAGAAATTGGAGGCATGAGATAGTAATTTCATATGTTTGTTTTATAGGTACATAGGTGTTACAAGATGTTTTCAAAGAGAAGAGAGTGTTAGTGTGTTGGATGTATCTCTTTGTTGAAGACTGATATGTATTTGTCCTCTTTCTCATGTGGATTTTTTTCCCTAACGGATTTCTCCACATAAATCATGTGTTCATATGGTTAAATCTAATTTTTTTCTTATTGCAAATTTATGCAATCACATAATCAAATTTTATTACAAATGTGGTATAATTTTTAGGGCTGCCATTGGTATATCATCTATTTGAGCTAACAAAAGAGTGTTGCCACCATTGAAGGTGACAAAAACTTGTTGTCTTGGAATAACCATATTGAGTGTGTGAAATAATGTTATGTTCAACTGAATACCTATTGAATGGAGGTATAGACTATGCTCTATAGGATGATATTGCATAATTTTTAGTTTTTCAAGTATTAGAGACAAATAATGTATATTTCTTCTTCTTGAAGTAGATGATTGTAACTTGATGAATTCAAAGTTTCTAGTTTGAATTATGGGAATGGAATTAGTAGGATTGATATGGAACTAGAGACTTGTAGAGCCACCAAGTACTTATAGAATGCCTCTTCAAGGCCGTAATATGTTGAGAACAACACCACTTTCTCAACAATTACTCTTAATTGAGAGATGAGTTGTCCCACCCGACATGCCAAAAACTGTTGTCAGTTTGAACATGCACCCTTGTTGAAACCTAAATTCAATAAATTAGTGAAAACATGGGAATGGATTCAATGTATGGGACCTCGCTAGATGAATCCAAACCTCCAGCTGAAGGGTTGGTTACCTTTCTAAACTAGCTGCAACAATGTTGATTCAACTCAACATTGATAACAATTAAAAGCCTTATCCTACTTACTAAATTTCACAAGGAAAAAAAGGAAGAGTGAAAAAATGAAAAAGGTGATGCACCAAGATTATAATTTTTTCTTCCTACTCATAATAGCACAAAAAAATTAACTTAAAATTCCAACAAGACCCACACAGTTTTTTGTTATATTAGTTTCGAGAGGATTATATGAAGGTTGTGGCTTGATAGACAACAAGAGGAAAGATTGAATCCATAGTTATCCCTACAAAGTTAACATAACACACAAAATAATAAATGATAAAGAATATTTCATACACAAAGGCAAGAAGATTTCACACAGTGTGCACAAATTGAAAAGAGGTGAAAAATGGATTTTTTTATTTTTTTTGATAAAAGACATAAAGCCTAAAATAGTATTAATATAAGAAAAATTACAGTAACAAAGGGAAATTGAAGTAAAACATCCAATTGATAGGAGACAGAGGGCCATATATAGAAAAATTATCCCAAAAACATGATCAAAAGCCAAAACATGACAAAGGTAAGAACCAAGCTTGATTAAACCAGTACATCCCTAGACTCCTAGATACACAAAACTATTACATAATTATGCAGAGGACCGAATAGTTTATTCCTTCAAATTTGGTGCTGTAGGAGGCATGAGAGGATGAGTGACATATATAACAACACTATCATGGCCCTACATATTTTAGAAATTTGATCACAGAGACATGGACCAATTTCATTCTTGTGTGCTTTAAGCACCTTATCCATTTCCACTTACTTAGGCACTTGCAGAGCTCATTTCAGAGCCATGTACACACATAAATAACTAGAATTTTTCATTAGATCTTCATGCCGAAAAAGAACCCCAACTAGAGCTTTCCCATTATGCAGATCATACTCTTGAATGACATTACTTAAGGAGTAACCCATAAAATACTTATCATGCAGATAGTCTATCACCAATTGCACAACCAATCCATAATAGCGTAGAAGATCCATAACATTAGAGAGAAAAATAGAGGCTACATGGGAGGATAAATTAGAGACAGACGCCCTTGAAGAATTTTTTAACCTACGATGACCCTAATCGCCACCTCCACCTGAGCACAATCAATCTTAAAGAATTTTTTTAGCATCTTGGAGGAGAATGCACCCATCTCTAGATATTCCCATTTGTAAATTAGAATGAACATGCGTTTGTTTAGGGGATCCAACTCCATGAGAGTCACTGAGTATAAAAC
This sequence comes from Sequoia sempervirens, assembly GCA_007258455.2. NCBI lineage: Eukaryota > Viridiplantae > Streptophyta > Pinopsida > Cupressales > Cupressaceae > Sequoia > Sequoia sempervirens. The sequence goes on along the minus strand of VDFB02281492.1, from coordinate 176,697,655 downwards.
CAACAAAACACCACCAAAGGAAAGAGCAAACGATAATACTAAGAATTGACGATTCAAGAGTTTAAAAAAGAAACTGCATGCTTGGGAGACATAACTTTCCATAATTTTGAGTGATGTGAAGCTACCACCTTTCCAAAAAATAATTAAAGCATATTGAAACCAACAAGTTGCATTTATGAAGAGTATGTTGTTGATGAAACCACACGCCACCAACAAACCAAAGTGTACCATCAAACACCAAAAAATGGAATTTTTATTAATATAAAAGCACAAGACTATTTACAATTGTAGAAATACAAAAATACATAGAGAAAATTGAGAATAACCCCTTAGAAAGAATTTGATGTTGAGGACCAAAAGTATTTTATCCCTAGAATGGTGTTAGAGAGAGAAGAAGCACATGGTAGGGAAAGAAACCCTACTTGTGGCTCTAAAAATCATGTGTAGAAATTTGTAACCCTAAAATTGAGCTGAAGGCATGATAAGTCAACCTCAAATAACCCCACCATACTTTTACATTGATGATTTTAATGATGGAGTGCAAAAAACCCCCACAAAATTTGTTGGGAATTACGACCTCAGGAAATGGCTACCTAACATAAAGATTCTACTGTGATGGGAGAAGCATGACACTGCCTTTGCCCCTAAAATCATACCCAATAAACACATTAAAATTCTCTTACAAACCTCTAGAATGTGAGATCTGGGCACTTACAAGGATAGCTGCATGTGAATGGCCCTATAGAGGGAGGTAGGTAGAGAAATTGCCCCTTGGTGTCATTTTTTCCTCTGCACTTCCTTTCTCACCTCTATTTTTCCTTTTAATTCACTTATTTTTCCCTTGCCTTTTGGTCTTGTCTTTACCTTAGGAGCCTTTTAATTTTTTTCCTCGTCGGCAAGGGAGGCATTAGGAACCTATTGGAGGTTCCAAAGGTTCTTGGAACCTTGAAATACGTAGATAAATCTTCTCTTCTTTCCTTTTCTTTTCTTTGTCTTAGGTTCCCCTTCATTACCCTTGGTGCTTGGGTCTACGGTTCCCCAAGAATTGGGATTTTTTTGAGGTTCTTGTGGTTCCTAGAAGCTTCAACACCTGCTTCCACTTTCTTCGTTTGCCTAATTTTGTCTTGGTTTTGAATTTTTTATCTCTCCCTTTGACCTTGGCCTCATGGTTTGTCTTTATTAGGGGTCTAAGGTTCACCCAAAATTAGGAACCTTGTTGGAGGTTCCCATGGCTCTGATAGGAACTCCCAGTGCCTTTTTCTTCTTCTGCCTTATCTTTTTTCTCTCTTTTTCCTTTTACTTGGATTTACCTTTGTGGTTGAGACCCCTATTGAGGCTTAGTGAAGACCTAGGAACATTTCAAAGGTTCCTTAGGTTTTTAGAACCTAAAGGACCTTTGAGTCTTATTCATGCTTCTTTCCATTGACTTCATCTTCTTTACTTAGTTCTTGCTAGGGGGAAGATAGGTACTAGGAACCAAAACCTTGGTTTTGACTTTAGTTCCTTTGCACCTATGTGGCCTTTGTCCTTGGTCAACCTTGTTAGGGTTCTATCCATAACTAAAAACGTTTTTTGAAGTTCCCATGGTTCTAGGAATTACCAAAAATTTCAATGCTAAGCCTTTGCTCCTTTTACTTGCTTTATCCTTTTGCTATCCACCTTCGGTTCCTCCACCAAGTTCTTTTTCGTGAAAGGTTTCTCAAGAACCGGGAATCATTAGAGGTTCCTGTAGTTTCACAAACCTAAATACTTCTCAACAAATTTTAAAAATGGCTAAGGATGGGCTCACGAGTTAGAGGACAAGAAGGAACCATGAATCAATCAAAGGTTCCTATGGTTTCGAGATACCAATCGAAGGCCAACAAGGTTTCAAAAACCAAATAAACCTCTGATTGGCTATAACTTAACCAATTTCAACCCATTTTTCTCCAAATTTGAATCAAGGATACACATTTGTGTTTTTTACAAGATGGAATACTTAGAAAACCTTCACACTTATCCGATTTCAATATTTTTCAATTTAGACAACTGACTAAGGAAAGAAAAGGGAAACCACAATCCAAAGGCACGTTTGAAATAATTAACCACATGGATCTCTTAGATCGATTATAATTTGTGGGAAAATACAAGGTGGGCACACAATGTTAACAAAAAATATAACTCTTATACTCATGCAATGTCAATTACAACTCCCAAGAAGACATAATATCAAATGCAACTCCTACACCTAGAATATATATTATTGACATCTTTTACTTGTCACTCTTGGTAGGAATAACTCCCAAAGTTGTCCTACCATTTTGTTTCCATTGTACATGTAAAACCCATCGATAATAAATAAAATACACCACTTACCTACCTAATGCCTAAGATTATCGATGTGCAATAAATGACCTGTCATTAATCTATAACTACCACTATCATATTTTAACCCCCTTGTAAATACCATTACATCTAGTATTCCAATAATCAAGGAAAATAGTGATAACAAAATTTCTAGCTACCTAAATGGGTGTATATGTACCCATTCCCAAGATGTTGGAGACACATAACAGTACATCAAGTTTGCAAGATTAAAATTTCCTAACTCATAATATTCCCCCACTTGTTATTTTAGACTATAATGACATATATAAGAATATAAAATATATCTATAGACACCTAAAATAATTCACCTAATCATCAAATCCTAGTTATTACCATTAATTATTATCATCATCATTATTACCATTTATCACATTAATTTATCATTTATGATCATTAATTATATTCATTAATCATTTATCATTTATTAATTAATAATCAATTAATCCATTAAACCATTTATCTATTATGCATTTAATTAAATAATATTTTATTATTTAATTAAATGATATTTATTTTCTCTATTCACTCATTAGTTAACTCCTCTTTTCTCTTTAGTCAACTTCATCTTCTTTGATCAATTAATTGAGTCTCTCTTTAGAAACTCAATCTTCTTCTATCAATTAACTCAGTCTCTGTTTAGAAACATCTTCTTCTCTCTTGAATCAATTTGGTCTATTAAAGGAAACTTTGTGTGCATATTTATCCATTATTTTAATTAGAAAATTTAATATTATCCTCTCATGACTCGAAATGGTAATATCTCTTTGTAGTTGAGTTGACTCGACTAGTTCTCCAACTAACTTAGATGATCATTCTTATTTTCACTTCAAAAGTTTATAAATACAATCCTTTCATCACTTGTCATTCAATCATGTCTAAGTAATCACATTCTATCGAAACCATTTCATAATCCATCACACATCTAAGCAATTCTATTTTTTTGAATCTATCACTCATTGTCTTATTAGTGTTATTCTAATATTGTACCCATATTCCTACAAAAAAGTGACATATAGAGTCATTTTTTGAGGTTTGCAGTGAACTTCATAGATTAGGTTTATTTTGATTCCATTTATTATTTTCAATTCCATTTGATTTCTAGTAAATTCAAAATTCATTGATTGTAGAATCAAGTATAAGATACAATACTTACGGCTTCCCTGCACCAAGAGATATTTTTTATGCTCAGTAAATTCATAAGTGAATCTACAACATCATTCCAAGTGTTAAAATTTTGTAACATTACCTTACCATTATCTACCATCTTGCAGAAAAAATGGTAGTATTAATAAACATGTTTATTATGAGTATGGTACATGGGATTCTTGCCCAAATAAAAAAAACTCTCATTGTCACATCTAATTTTAAACACCTTGCAATCACAACCAATACTTGAATAGTCTTTGTAACCATATTTCCTTCTTAGAGGTATGTGTAGTAGCAATATAATCTTATTTCATGGTGAAAAAATAATTGTGGTTTTCCTCTTACTCATCCAACTAATTGCATTACCAAACAAAGAGAACACAACCACTAGTGGACCTTCGACTATCAAAGTCACCAACCCAGTTTGCATCAATAAAACCATATACATCCAATGCATTTCCATCATAATTAGTACCAAAATAGAATAATAAATAATCATAAGTTTCTTACAAATATGTAAACACATTTTTAACATAATCTAATGGTCTTTACTAATGTTTGAAATAAACTTGTTATGAAATTCCCTTGCTTTAGAAATATCAAGTCGAGTGCAAACTATTGCAAACTTTAGGCTACAACCAACACTAGCATATAAGAAATGTTAGAAATATTATTAAAATCATCATAAAATTTAGGATACATATCTAAGGAAATATTAATGCCAATTAGTACAAGAATACTAATTGGTTTACAACCATGCATAGCAAATCTCTATAAAATAGTATCAACATAATTACTTTGACTTAGCCAAATATCTTTGTGTACTCAATCTCTATTGAAATCCATGCTAAGAATTTATTTTTTATCCCCTAAATCCTTTATATTGAATGTTCTAGATAGTTGAATTTTGTGCTCCTTAATTATCCCCTTGCCATTACCAATAAACATATCATCCACATGTACAAGACAATGATTAAAATTTATTCATCAATAATTTTAGCATAAAGATAGTGATCTTCTTCACTACTAAAATTTTAATGCAAACACATCAAAATTTTTATTACACATAGGGTGACCATTTTAGTCAATACAATAAAAATATTAAGTAGTAAAAACAAATGTTTATTTTATTTTATTATAAAACCATAAGCTATTGTCATATAACTTTCTTCTTCAAGATCCCCATGTACGAAAGAAATTTTAATATCCATTTGCTCAATCTCAAACCACAAGTTGTAGTAATAGATAATAGGAATCTAATGGAAGATAATTTACCAATAGTAGATAAAATTTTACCAAAATAAACCTTGTCTCTTTGGGAGTATCCCTTAGTCACTAGTTTGGCCTTGTATCTCTCTAATAGGTCCAACTAGGACAGATAGAGTTATTGAGCCATATGGATTTAGACAAAGACCATTGTGTGTACAGATGGTAGACTTTGTATCTTCGTACTTCTCCCTCAGCAATGAATTTAGCAACAACGTTTCTTCTGTAATGTCATTCAATCGACTCGCGAGGTCAACTAAGACCCCAGTCACAATGTTTCCATTGAGGCGAGCGAGAATGTAGAGGGGAGAAGGCTTGTTGTTCAAGGGCATATCATGCGAGGTAAAGGTCACATTCGACGAGCTGGTCACAGGCTGCATGGTAGGAGTAACCGTGACCATGTTAACATATGCCTCGGGCCGAGTGGTAAAATCTGAGGAATCGATAATTAAGTTGGAAAAAAGCGATAAAAACGGGTTTGTGTATATCTGTAACTCACCATTCGCTTTCACCACTAATTTTTTTGAATTTTGTTTATTTCCATTGAGGTGAATAGTACCGTCCTCAATGGGGTCTTGTATCTTGTGGCATAGGCGCATACAACATTCAATATCATGTCTGTTAACTTGATGGTACTAATAGAATGCATTTGCATCATACCAAATAGGGTAAGGTTCCTTGAGAGTTTTAAGGTTCTCCAGGGTTATGATCTTATCCTTCAAAAACTTCTATAAGATGGAAGAATAAGATTCTACTAACTTTGTGAACTTTTTGTTGCATCTAAGGTCATTATCATTCATAGCGGCTACTACATTCACGACAACCTTACCCTTTCCAAGGATCGATACAATGGATTTTCCTTCTAAACAGGAGTACGAGGAGGATCCCCCAAACTGGACTACCGTTTTTTGATATTCTCATAGCACAACACATAAATGTGCGAAAAAAGAGTATTTCATAAGGGAAAACTTCCCCTGCCAAGGTCTTTGCAAGTTCCCTATGAATACCTTATGCACGTTAGAATAAGGTAGCAAGTATGATATCTATGAGAAAAGCGCTTGATACTGCGTTATGAAATCATTAATCTTCTCATTATCCCCTTGCTTGCATCATATGATATCCGAAAAGGTCATCTTCAGTTCGATGTTGGCTTGGAACTGTCAGAGAAACTGATTTACAAGTTGATCAAATGAGAAAATAGAGTTGTCAGATAAGGAACAATACCATTCGAGCAATGTATCCTTAAGAGATCGAGGGGATAATTTTTCCATCAATGCATCATGATGGAAGAATTTTGTACACATGGAATTAAAGGCAGACACATGCATTTGTGTGTCCCCTTTGTCACCATACTTCTCAAATTTAAGAATCTCCATTTCTTGTGGGAAGGGAGTGCTTAAGATTGCTACCAACAATGGACTATGTCGGAAGAAGGGTTGAAAGATAGGTTGGGAAAAGGCTTGAGAGAGACTCGCCAGTGGATTTGAATCTTACCCATATTTTGAAGAAGAGCATTCAAAATAGGGTCTTGGCATGACAAAGGTCCAGTGGGACCTCCTCTAGAACCACCACCGGAGCCACCTCCAAAACCACCAACATGGCCACCACTGGAGCCACCTCCGCTTTCAAAGCCACCACCACTACCAAATCCCCCACCACTCAACCCACCAAAACCTCCACCACTAGAGGTGACAGGAGGGGTGAAACTGAAGCCTAAGGGTATTTTGTTCGCTTTGATAGTTTTGAATCTCTCAGAGGCAGAGGAGATGCTGATCAACGGGATTGTGTCGGCCATATACATAAACATGGGAGGCATCAAAATTCCTAACTATCTCTCATGTTCTTCGAGAGTGACCCCTTGTATAATGTTAGCATTGTTTGGAAGAGCACACACTTCAGTAAAACTAGAGAGACTAGCCAGGAGTTTTATGCTTGTTTAGTCTTTTCCCACCATATACTTTATCTCACTAATAACCCTAGTGGCTCTGGCCAACTTCGGGTCCTTTTTTAGGTGATTCTCCAAGTCATCTATCCCTTTCCTAAGGGTACATATATATTTTGAAGGAATGTGAATGACTTCGTGCTTGTCTACTGACGATGGTGTAGGAGATGCAGGAGGAGTGGGGATGTGGTTAGTCTCATCGAAGAATCCTACCTTGCCCTTCGACAACTGCTCTTGGGTAGATAGACCAATGATAGATTCAACAAAAAGGCCTGGAGAGAAACTAGTAGTGATCTTTGTCTTCTCCATCTGAAGGTTTCACACACTTCTCCTAACAATGTACTCAAAAGTCATGGATAGGGTTGTGATGCTCATAAACCTTCAAAACACTAAGGGTTACAATGATCACAAGGTACAAGGGAAAAGTCTCAACACCGACAAATGGGCAGACATTCTTCACGTCGGGTTCACAAAAAATGTATAAGAGAGGGGGACCAACCATGTCAAATCTCCAGGTCATGGAGAGCCAAGAGCGGAGGGCTGCCCTAACTTACCTCACTCTAGAAGATACCTTGGGATAAGGATCAAGAATGATGAGCACTACAACGTACTTCTATCACTCTATAGACCCAAATATCAGGTTTAGGCTAGGCGAGCATGTTTTTGGAGTTTGTACTGCACCTTAGACAACTCTCTGTCCGAGGACGACAACATAGTTCTGGGATGACAGCTTGGTGCGTAGGCATCCATACGACCAAAAAATAGGAAGTACACTAAGACTGCCTAAATATGTACTATTAGCCTAGCTAGTTGGTTTAGGTGGACAAAACAAAATGAAGAAATATAGAAAGTAAAGACGAATATGGTAAAGCAAATAAAGGAGAGCTAGGGTGACGAAGATAATCTCACACAAATACCAGTTCTCTAGCTAGCTCCACACATACACTCACCTACATATAGGCAAGAGGGAAAATTGTTGGGGGCTGTATAGGGGTCTGCCTCAATAAGACCCCCGTTTTGGTGTTTCCACCTCCACAAACAACCAAAAAGCAATGAAGTAAAAAATGTGATAAAGGAAAGAAAAGAGAGCAATACACACTACAAAACAATACAATGCTACTCAACCAAATCACAAAGGAGAGGAGTGAAGTGTTACCACCTCCACCCAAAAGCTCACTAGCCAATGGAAGGATAAAGCAAGCTATGAACTTGGCAAAGACCACCACCGCAACAGTGGTGAAGGGAGGTCTCGTAAGACTCCAAGATCACAACATCTGTAATGACTTCACACTTGCAATGTGGAGTTGATGGAGTGTTACTACTGCAATGGAGTGCTAAAATTCTACTTGAGAGTGAATGAGATGCTAGAGAGTGAGATTGAATTTCTAAGAGATGAAATGAAGTGAGAATGATTTTTTTTTGAAGGTGGGATGGGAAGAATCTGCCATTTTTGGGTTGGTTGGTCGAAGAGGGACGTTACAATTTGACCCCAATTAGGTGTGTAACACCTCTACCAACTTTAGACACAAGAATTCGTCAAGGATTGCAACGCGCCACATAGACGTCCACACATTGTGCATTTGTCCCTGACAAATATTCTCACTAACATAAAGGACATATGCCAAGTGGATGGAAGGTAGTTGGGTGATGTGGGATTTCTCCTTCGGATTTGAGTTTCTAAGGTGATGGTGTGTGAAAGGGGAATTTACATAAGGGGTGCAATTTCGCTCCTATACAAGGGGTTATATGTTCTAGTGTTGAGACAAGTTCTTAAAATTTTCTTAAGGGGATCAAAGACTTATTATCAAAATTTGCTTGAGGGGATATCTTAAGGGGATCATTGTACCTGTTGGATAATGATAGCCGTCATCATCTTCTCGAGGTGCTATTAACTTATGTTTAGTCTCCACACAACGAGCCAAACAATATTTTCTTTCCTCTTCATTCCCCTCAGGTGCAACAACATACACATATCCTGCAAACAAAATTTGATTTAATAACTTGCATGTGTCCATATAATTTGACCAATCTACATACATCCATTTATATGTATATAAATAAATAAAAGTATTACAAAATAGTAATAAAGTGAAATAAAATGAAATAAATTGAATAAAATTACCTTCTTGTACAAGGTCTGAAACACGATCATAGTCGTCTGATGCAAACACTTGATCATTGTCTTCAATTGCTGTTTCATATTGATCGTGTGCTTGTGTAGGTGTCAACAATATTTGCTTCCACTCTTCAACCCATTTTGTATTTTCACATGCTTCCCAATCTCCTAAAATACAAAACTAACAAAAACATGCAAGCTCCCTTTTCCAGATAGTCCATGTGCTTGCATTCGAACTCTTAAATGAATGTCATTTTGTAGATCCACTCATTGTCTTGCAATCAAGTCTAGGTAGAATGTTCTCTTCTTCAACCAACCAAAAGAATTGATGAATTGTAGGGTACTTGCTCAAACCAGGTGTAGATAATCTTGTATTGCACCAATCCACAATCCCATGTGCACCTTTAATTTTTACTGCATCCTCAAATTTCAATTGTTCTCTAACAAGAATTCTTTTAACACATGCACCAAATCCATCATGTTCTCCTTTACCATGCCCAACTTAAAAAAAACTCCACATATATTGGAAATTATGTTCCTTGTGAACCCTACTTAACCAACAAAACATTCGAGCATTCTTGAACTGTCCTATACAATTATATGACCATATGAGATGTTCCGTCATCTGGATTCCTCTTTCACTTAAATTTGTATAAAATATATTGAAACAATATTAAAAAAACTCTTACGAGTGTGACCGGTTGTCAATAAAATAAAAATGATACTCCCTCAAAACTTTTCTATCATCTTCTGTGCTATCATCTGCATGTCTATAAACAATATGAACAAACATAGCCACTTGCACTAAATTGTAATAGTGTGATTGAATTTCCTCTTATGGAGCTAGAGTATAGTTTTTTGCAAAATCAACCACTAATAGTATAGCACCAACCGGAAATGTGTTTCTACATGTGCGAAATTGGCCATCAAGCCATCGAACATGTTGAGGGTGTGTGACATATTTTTGGTACAACCTTATTCTTAAATTTTGATATGAATGCATGTACACTAACTTTTTCAGTAACTTAATCACAACACTTTCCAATTTTTCCATCTTTTAAAGAATAGTCAACATTCTTAAATCTTTTAACATCCACTAATTGTTGTCCAAAATCATTAACAATACTTTCATGCATACAAACTCTTAAGAATGAAAGATTGCCACAACTAGTGCATTGTCCAAAAATACAAGAACTTAAATAAAATAATTTCCCATTAGATCTTTTACAAAAAAAACTTGATATAAACTCCCTTATTATTTAGGTGGCATATTAATACCATATTCCTGCATAATCATGTTAGCATGAAAAGTACAACATGTATATATTGAAAAACATCATAAAATAGAAAAATTGAACATGCATTTTACAACAAGAAGATATTCATTGTTTATTAATTTTTACATAGCAAGGTTTACATTTTTCAAAGGAAATTTGACTTATTTTAATATTACCACGTAACACTAAATCAACACAAAATTTTCTATAAATTTATTTTGTGTTGTATCTAATAGGTGTTTTGGATGAGGATTGCGAACTTTGGACCCCACTCTTAATTTTAAAACATCTCTAGTATTAGATGATACCGTAGTATTATCATGCCAATATTTTTCAATCAAAGATTTGATTTCAACATTCAATTTCATGTTAGACCTCGGGAGTCGACCACTAAAACTCCAACATTGGTTGATTGGATGATTTTCTATACTTTCTTTTCTTTTTGCCACTCTTAGCAATGTTTTAGGATGTATTTTTAGAATTTCACTAATATTGCTTACCATTCTTTTATTCAAAGTTGCTTTATTAACTATAGCAGTTGTTATAGCCCTTCTTGCTACATTATTATTTTTAGATTGACTATTTTTTTCCAATAGACTCAATGACACTAGCAATAGTAGACATAGCATGTTTTAGTGATTGATCTTTTCTTCTTGGTTTAAAAAAATGCTCAACTTTTTCATTACTTTTCTCATTTTCCACATTCTCAACAATTGCATCATCAATTGACATTGAAATGAAATTTTTTTATGATAAAATAATTTTTTGTATAATCTATTAGCATGTGTTCTTATTTGTCTCCAAGAAATCTTACCAGGAAGATTATCCATTTAAACATCACTTTCAATTTTTTTTTTTTAAATATTTTCAACATCACATCCTGGATTTTCATTTTCATTTTCAACTTCCAAATGATTTTCATTTTCATCAACAAAACAATTTTCATTTTCATTTTCAATAAAAAGGATTTTCATTTTCATTTTCAACAACAAAACGATTTTCATTTTCATTTTCATTTTGAACAACAAAACTATTTTTATCTTCATTTTCAACACAAAATGATTTTCATTTTCATTTTCAACATCAATTTGACTCAAATCTTGAAAGGTGGATTTGAAGACGTACTTGGATTTGTTCCTATTGAAACATTCTCCATAGCATTGAAAGGGGGATTTGAAGACATACTAGGAGTAGTTTGTATAATAGTATTAGTTTCCACATTCACCTCTTGCAAATTTGCATTGTCTACATCCATGGTCTCCTCAATGTTTTTATCTTCAATAGTTGTGGAATTGGATGCTTCAACATCATTCATTGATCGAATCCTCATTCTTCTATCTCTTTGTATTTTTGCCTCCTCTCTCTTTGCTTCAATTTCTTCAAGGGTCAATACCTTCCTATCTTTTCTCTTATTCTGACATTGTGATCCCATGATTAAATTTTTTTTGAGTATGTACAAATGAATGTCAAAAACTTGAAAGTCTTCTTTGTTTCTCCTTCAAACAAGTAGCAATTGACAAAATTCCTCTTCCTCCTTTAAACAAGTAGCAATTGAACAAAATTCCTCTTCCTCCTTTAAACAAGTAGCAATTGAACAAAATTCCTCTCTAACAGTGTCCCAATGATGCCTTCTTTCAAAATTGAAAACAATCTCAAGTTGAAGAGCCTCTACAAGACAAAAGTTGATAAAAAATAGGGAATATGTCGTTGGCCGTACAAAGAAAATTGCAAACCCAAAATATACTTATTTGACAGTAAAAAATAACTCGAGATCCCATTGAGTAAACAGGATCCCACTCTATAAATTAGGATCCCGTTTTGTGAAATTTGAATTGTAGGCTGGATTTTTGCTTTGTTAACAGGTTCGAGAAAAGCTTTGGGGACCCTACCTAGGCCCTAGACCTAGTTTGACCTGCAAATTGAAGGTCTTGACAATGTCACGAGAAAATAGTGACTTTGGGCATATGTTCTAAAGACATTTTTTGTAGAATTTTTTGACGAAGTTAAAACCCATTATAGATGAGATAGTGTAGATTCCAAATATGTAATTTTTTTTACAATTGGATTATTTTTTTCTATTTTTCAATTAATTTACGATGAAACAGGTCCATAAACTTGAATTATCAAAGTTTTTTAGTATTTTAATAAATTTTTATTAACATATTTTTTTGAAAAATAAATTGTATGAAAGCACATACTTCAGACAATTCTTTTCAATTAAAAAAAAAATCAAAAAATGATAAGTTTAGGTCATCTTATGTGTGATGTACACAACAAATTTTTCAAAACACCAAATATGGCCAATAAAAAATTAACAAAAAAAATTCAATAAAAAATTACAAAAAAAATGTGGAGAGCATGCTTCAATGAGTTACAAATCTTTTCCCAAAAGGCTTTAGAAAAATATGATTATTTAGATAAAAATATGAATGGCGTACATGTGCATGGTGAAACCTGACTATTTCCCAAACAGTAAAATAAATATAATCTAGTTATTTCTAGCAGTGAAAAATGAAATAAATGTAGCAATTTATTTAATTAGAAAAAGACATATTAATTGGAACATTAATGAATAAAAGAAGCATTAATAATTAATCATTTGAATAATAATGTGCAAATTAAAACAAGGAGATCTTTTTACGTTCACAAAAGATAATAAATTAACACAGAGAATAATTAAATTATGCTGCAATGAAAATGATACATATCTTTAATAGTTCTGGAACAATGATCCTACACACATAGAGATGGAGTTATAGGCCCCTGGATTTTCCTGACACAAACACCCCCGGAGGAAACTGGTTCTTGCATAGAACCAACCTGTCTTTACGACATAAACACAACCCTGGCTAGGATACTCTCGGGTGTACACTATACCCCAAGTTGGACACACGCTGTGTGCCCCTTCTCCAAATGTTTAAATGCTAGGCAAGACCTAAACCTTCACTCTCATGTGCCTTCCAAATTTTGGGTTCCTTTCTCTTTGTTTTCCGTTTTTTTTCCCTCTCTCTATCCCCATTTCAACTAATTTACAGGTTTATATAATATTCCAAAGGGTGGTTACAAAAGCCACACCCTTTCACATCAATAATCCTTGCTAATTAATTTTACATTATTTTATTGCAATGTATTTTTCTTTTCACTGGGAAAAAGTCCCATAACAATTCTCCCCTTGTAATTTTAGCTGCTACCCTTAGTAGCTTGATGATTTTCTATATCACATATACCATTAACAACTTTAGTTAAAAAAATATGGATATTGATCCTTAATAAAATCAACATTTTCCCAAGTAGCACTATCATTATCACAATGACTCCACTTAATTTTTACTTCATTTATAACCTTATTTCTCAATGTTTTAGATCTTTTTTCAATTATTTTCTCTGGTTCAATCTTAAATTCACAAGAAGGTTTGATAGAAATGCTTTTCCAATCAATAACACGATCTGCATTATATACATATTTCTTAAGTAAACTCACATGAAATACATTATGTATTTGTAATTGAGGAGGTAAGACAAGTTTGTAAGCAACATCACCCAGTTTTTCTAATATTTCAAAAGGTCCACAAAACTGAGGAGCTATTTTAGAATATTTGCCAAGTTTTAACGAAATCCTTTTTGGTTTGACTCTAAGTAAAACATGTTCACCATCCTCAAAATGTCAAGTAGACCTCTTAGAATCAACCCAACTCTTATACCTATCCTAGGTAGATTTTATATTCTGTTTGGCTTTGTTAATAATGGCTTCCATTTCTAACAAGTTTTCATTCTCATACCAAAACTTAGGGACAAGATCAGACTATGAGATGGGTGTATTACAATTTTGACCATACATTACTTACTATGCATATCTTGTACTATGTGGTCACTAGTAATTTATAAAAATCAAGTAGATATACCCAACATACATTCCAAGATGATATCCATGCATTCCAAACTACATGAATATCCTCTTTTCATAATATACAACTAGAATCTTAGTCCTATACAATAAGTAAAATGTACAAGGTTATTGGGGTGATCATGTCCAATAACATAGTACATTAAATACAAATCTCATTTATCATCTTAAACAATAAACTATGACCACCCATAGAGAAATTTCATAAAATAAAAAAAAATAGTAGCTAAGGTATTTGAATTCACTTTTAATTCAATAATATATTTATTCAAAAATAAAAATTTAAAGGTGTCTCTCCCCTTGTAAAGATTCAACATGTCCCCATGTCTAATGCTAAGATGCTCTAATTGGTGTCATATCTTATAAAAACATTGTTTCATTCCAACCAACTCATTCAAATGTGATATTTCCTGAATTTCAAGATTTAAGAAGATCTTGAGACCTATAGGTTATGGCTCACAATGTAACTCAAAATACACTTATGTTAACAAATCAAGGTTTTATGGTAAAACTATAATATATATAATGATAATCGTGAACTCCCAAACATCCAATGAAACTCCCCCATTCCTTCATCCACTCTCTACGAAGCCTTAAGAATCCATGGTGCATGAATTAGGAACTATTTGTTCACCAAATGCCTAAAGCTACGACAAGAAAGTGTGTACCTAAATAAACAAAACAATATTGGTCCTCTTTCCTCTAAGGTCAATATCATATAAATTTTCTTTATCTACTCAAATCTAAAAATTAAACCTAGAAACAAGAGAGGATTTTTAAAATTTCAATGTCTCGTCATTTTTTAAGCAAGCTCAACAACGCCCAATAAGTTGTCTGAAATTATAGCTTAAAGATTGTTTAAAGTCTATAAATAATTTATTAGTGACCAAATAAGTGAGATCTATTAAAGCAGATATAATTAGCCGATAGGCTATATATTGTAGGAGCTTTGTGCTGGAAACCTGTCTCACGCCGGCAAACTACCAAAATTTACCACAAAACCAGTAATGGTTTCAGTGAAATGCAAGTTGAATCCGTCCAGGGGGTGAGCTTTAAATTTTGTAGGTGACTTACTCCACCGCCTGCAATTTGATTATTTATCTCCACGCAGGACTGTCATATAAAATTTTTCTCTATGCAAGGGAAAGGTTACTGGACACGAGCATGGGGAATCAGTTTGATAGCTGAAACGCTTTGAACCAGGTTTAGGGTTTCGCTCCATGTGAATATCCATCACCCCCCAATCTCTGGTCATGCCATACGAAGCCACCATTATTCACTTTCCGCAAGGAGAAATGGAGGGATTATAGTCGGTCACTCCATGGGGAGTAAGACGAATAGTAGCCCCTATTTTGAGGCAGGTTGAGTACACTGCGGACCAGCTAAGGAGATCCCTTTCTTGACCAGGCTTCTCTCGGTTTGACACAAAAATGACTCTTCCATTGCCGACAAAAGGCCTGTTGAAGAAGAACGCAATAGGTCCCTTGAATTCCACTGTACTAAATCGCTTATGAATTTTACAGATTAGTTTCCCCTTGGTCATGACATCTAGGCATAGTTTTCATTTTAAAAACTGACTGAAAAACATTTTTCGCATTGAGAGATTGTCTTCATGAAGAGATTGCTGCAAAATGGTTAAATGAAATGAATTCAAGGAATTTTTGTAGAATTTATTTTCTTACAACACTCGTTTGATAATGTTTAGGAGATAAACTGTAATTTAGTTTCTGTCTATGTACAAAAAATCTAAGAGATCGTCATGTCTGTACAAGAATCTGGGACTTAACCCTAGATTTTCTTTTAATGGAATCTTGACAAAATGATCACTGAAGGGGACAATGAAGAGATGCAGTTTATTTTTTTGGAAGGAAAAGTCTTTTCCTTCTTTCCACTTTTTAAATGTGACAACTATATAATATTATAATGTTAACCCTTATGGAAAATCCTACCAGAAGAAAAGAACAATTACCTTGCAATCACTTTAAACATCTGCCACCACGGATTGATAGATGAACATTGAAAGTATATGAAAAATTGTCTTGCATCAGAGAGGTTTGTTGTTATGAGCAAACATTATTGATATTGTAATATGAACATGACATTTTTTTCCTTTTGGTAAACCTTGGGTCAGATTGTGAACGTCCTTTAGTGCAGTGTGTGTTTATTATACTGGGGTAAGTTGTAGTCATACAAAAAAAATTGTATCATGTCAAATTTCAAGCTAAATCTTGTCTTTTTGTCAAGTCCAGAGTCATGTTTCATAGCTTTGTCATAGTCATCTGTGTTCTTGTTGTCTTCCATTACTGTTTAATATATCTATATTCTTTTTTCGCATCATTGATTTCTATTTTTTTTTCCTGTGTAGATTTTACAAGTCTAAAAGAATGCTTTTGTTTACCAGATCTAGGAGAACACAAAGAAACTGAGTCTTAAAACTGTTTGTGATTCTGAACATTCAACCCTATTAAGCTATTCGACAGTGTACTAATTTGTTTACTAGATCTAGGAGAACACAAAAAAACTAAGTCTTAAAACTGTTTGTGATTCTGAACATTCAACCCTATTAAGCTATTTGACAATGTACTAATAGGACTATGTTTATGACTCTTTTTCCATACCACAAAAAATTCTACTCCAGCATTATCCCTATCCAGACAACATTTCCTTTCTGGTTAAGCTGCAATATACATGTATGCATATTTGTTTTTCCAAACTAACATTTATAGGAACAGTAGGGGATGACTATCATTTATGGCACTTGCTTAGAACAACACAAAAACTATATTTTACTCTCTTCTTCTTAACAAACAAAACATATGAACAAATTGAGTTATTTGTAGCGAGAGAGGAAATTGAAAATGCTAGAGCTAAAGCTAATTTGAATTATTTTGGTTGTAACATTGGGTGCTTGGAATGTCCAGTTAAATTAATGTACTAGTTTGTAGAAGGTTTCTTACCAATAATATTTGCTGAAAGTAGTTCTTTATACATTGAGGATTTTGAAAAAAATTAGATTACTATTCATCTTTAGGATTGGGGTCTAGATAACATATTTTCCAAAAATCTGGTATATGATATAGTTGGAATATGACATCAGTAAAAATAAAGAATATGCCTCCTTAACATGTTAATTTACACATACTTTTCTATCGGCGTAACCCTTGCACCCCCTTCTGGTGCAAGTGCTAGTGTAGTGATAAAAGAGATAAGAAAATCAACTAATGATCCTAAATGACATGGGAATCTTCTTAGGGTAGATACCCATTCATTGCTATAAGAAGGAAACTCATACCTAAACATGAATACACAAAATCAATGGCGGCTGTTTCAATTATCAAACCCATACTTTATGACCAAATATGTGATATACCATAAAATTAAAATTTTCAATTTGTGTTCGTGTATTTTGTATTTCTAATCTAATTCTGATACAACTCTTGTGGTTTCTTGTTCAAAATTTCATGTCATTTTCAGAATTTCTAGTGACATTAAGTCAAGTGCAGGGGATGACTTTTCACATAATTATTTCATTTGTTCTTTATTTGGGTGAGGGCGGTTGTTCATTTTTTATAGAGATGAATAAGTAGGCAGGGGACTTGTTGGTTAGAAAGAATGGGACATATCAGCCTTTTAGGGTGCCAACCCTCCAGCATGGCCGCCTTGGGAAATTGCTTGAACAAGGTTCTTCGATTGTGCACTAGGTAAGGATTTTGTCATCGAGATGTATCTAAACAAATAGTGGGTTATTTCAGTATGATGGTGGAATGTCAATTGTGCGGCCTAAGTCTGCATTGTTCAAAAGTTTATGCTCACTATTTACTTATTCTACATCTATATTGTTGTAACTTCTGGGACAAGAGTTACAGATTACCATGATTTCATTGTTATTGTAGAAAATAAAACCTGCGACTTGCATCAAGTTTTCATGTTCATTATTTTGTATGAGTATATAGTCTTGTATATTGCATATAGAGAGCAGTTTTCCAAGAGCAAACAGAAGTTGAAGTCTGAAGTTATAGATGATGAAATAGTCACAACTACATAGCATGTATATGTTGTAGTGAGAATGGTAAAACAAATTATATGTTATTTTCAACTCATACAAATATGTATTTGTTGATGAAAATAATTCTCATGAGCAAGAGATGAATTCAAAGAGAGGTTATTGGATTGCATTGGTTTAGGAGTATGATCTTGACATCAAACCAGTCAAATTGATTTATAGGAGTGGATTGTATCAACTTATACGTAGTAAGAAAGCATTGTGTCAATACATGGAAAAAGATGGACACTAAAAAAAAATGTAAAGGACATGGATACAAGAAAAAATGAACTATTAATATTGTATTTCATCTTTACAAATGAATGATACACGAACATGACATATTCTCTAATACGACTGTAATCTCACTATTTGGAGTCCACTGCCAAGCCAATGTGGCAAGCATAAATGCATCATATACATATGCAGAAAACTCTGTCATGTACCTAAATCTACGCTGTCTAGAAGTTGTACCTTCTTAGTAATGGACCCTCCAATAACGAGTCTCTTCAATGGGTAATTATATGATGAATCTATTTGCTTTCCAACTATGAAACTGTTTTCACTCTTGAACATCAAGAATACAAAGCAAACGTTGAGACACAAAACAGACGTATAATTTTCTTGAAGTTCAGTACAACAATTTGAATGGATTCTGATTTGATTGTAACATAGTTTTAGTGGAACCATCTACTCATTTAAAAGTTCACACTGGTGTATATACTATAATGCTTGGTGACTGCTCTGGTGAATGATCCTCCTTGCTGAAATTTAGGTCTTACTGGACCAGATACGTTAAATTTGATCATCCTTATTTACAACATTGCAATATCAATGAGTAGTAGATTTTCCATATATATGCCAATATATATACATATATATATATATATCAGTTGGAGTGGAGCATCATCTCTATTCATTTTAGTTTTTCCCATGATCTGTTCCATTCATTTGTCCATGGAATTTAATGTTTAGTTAACTAATAAATTATAAGATATCCTTAGTGAAGCCAAATTCTGCAAGGTTGTCACTAGCCTCTAAAGCTGCATCAAATTGGAAGGCTTTTGTGTAATTCATTTCATGAAGATATCAAGTTATCAACATCTAGCTAGAGCATTTTCACAAAGTTATACTCTATTTATGGAATACATAGAAAAGTTGATTTTGTAATAACTGTTCTTTTCTAATTGGGAAAAATCTCCCAGATTTCTTGAAATGAGAGTTAGAGAGTAGTCATGTTTGTCATGAGGCACACTTTAATTGTCATATACCAGCACAGATTGCCTGAGAGCTAGAAGTCTATTATTATAGCAATAGATTGACAATGTTTTTGATAAAGATCAAACTCTAGTAAATGCTTAATTCAAAGTTTTCGTTGTATGTCAGAAGTCTTTTGTAAATGAACTTTATGGATTTAGCTTCTAAGACTAAGATTCCAACACAGGTTACTCGTTTGGATCAATCTTTGTAGACTTCACCAATTCAAATTACATTGGTGGGTCATTAAATTACAGATCCAATGAACAAGGAAAGATTGCAGATTTGGCACTAATTAAATTATACCTTCAGGAATTCCTCAATCTCGATACAATTTCGAGGCAAGAAGAAAGTCTTATGCTGGCATGAATTTTTGCTGTTGATTTAAACACTTTTTATTATTTCTGGATAGGCAGATCAATTTTTCTTATATATGTTCGCAGTCCAGAAAATCAAAGAGATTCGTTTAGGCAATATACAGCAGATTCACCTTTCTTATCCTAGAGTTTCAAATTTATTTATTTATTTAGTTTTTAACTCAGA
The DNA here is from genome assembly GCA_007258455.2 of Sequoia sempervirens. NCBI lineage: Eukaryota > Viridiplantae > Streptophyta > Pinopsida > Cupressales > Cupressaceae > Sequoia > Sequoia sempervirens. The sequence continues at coordinate 176,677,795 of VDFB02281492.1, read as the reverse complement.
TCAAAAGGCACTGTAAAGTTTCAAGCCTATTTAACTTGCAAGTAAATTTAATCACTCTATAAAAAGATTGCTGTAACGCATTCGAAAATCTATTTTTGTAATAATTTATTTCTTGGTTTGATGAAATTATTTCTTTCCTAATAATTTAAATTATTTAGTTGTAATCATTTCTCCATTAGTAATTCTAAATCATTTATTCGGTAGTAATTTTAAGTTTTTGATTAAAGAAAAAATAGGTTTTGAAGGGACCCAAAACCCTTTACAAACCAAAACAAAGCTGCAAAAAGGACAGCCTGCAGCCAGCTAAAAAACTAGCCCCCAAGCAAGACCCTTCAAGATTTACATTTAGAATTTTTCTTGTGGGAGTGAAGAGTCATGTCGAAAGAAGGACTAGAGAATTTTGCTTTCTTGCCCATAACAGTAATCCGGCCTTCTTCCACTTGCGCTGCCTTATCATGCCAAGCCAGCACACAATTTTCCTGAAGATGAATGTTTATAGCCACTCCGTGCAGGCACAAACATATCAGAAAAACCACCAGAAATGATAGCCGAGGCACAATCATTAGAAGTGGCAGCCTGAGACCCAATCTCTCGCTCTTTAGGGGTTTCAACAAGATAATTTTGTATAGCATCAACAACCCCACCATTTGAGACATTCGGAGGGGATGTCCCAAGACCCTGTGGTTCCAACACAACCACCTCAGAGAAACTCCTATGTTGTTTAGTTTTCTTCTCTACCATATAAAGCTGTAGAGAGACACCTCTCCACCAAGTAACCGTCTTTGTTTTTAAGTTATTTCTCCCAATCGATTTACAATTAGGGGTAAAAGTTTTATTTGCCAAGTGAAAGATTAGTAATTTTTTTAAATGGAAACCCTACATGGTAAAATTATATACATTTAACTTTAAAATTTGATTTACCTAAATTAGTTATTCCAGTAATTGATGATTTTTTAATTAATTAATTTATTTATCTAAGTGATATTTGCTATAAGCCACAAAATTTTTATTTCAAACATGGCAATAGACTACTATTTTTTTTAATTTATTTTATTTTATGGTTTATCAAAATAATAACTATATCAATAAATTTATTGAGGGATTAATTTTAATTATTCCAAATTCAATATAAACATTAAATAAATTCAACATAAACATTAAATAGTTTTTAATGATGTAAATTAAAGAATGACTATTTATTTTATTTTAATGCTCTTATGGTTTAAATAAATGTGCAGCAAATGACTATTATTTTACTTTTTTCTTTTTCTTATAGTTTATTTTCTAATGTGCAAATAAATGTGTAACAAGGATTAGAGTACAAAAAGATAAAGTAAATAAAATCACATGCCATAAACAATAAAATTAAACGACTTGATCTTATGCAGGCTCTAATACCAATTGAAACCCATGACTATTTCCCAAATAGTAAAATAAATGTAATCTAATTATTTCTAGCAATGAAAAATGAAATAAATGTAGCAATTTATTTAATTAGAAAAATACATATATTAATTGTAGCATTAATGAATAAAAGAAGCATTAATAATTAATCATTTGAATAATAATGTGCAAATTAAAACAAGGAGATATTTTTACATTCACAAAAGACAATAAATTAATATAGAGAATAATTAAATTATGCTGCAATGAAAATGATACAGTGATCCTGCACACAAAGATGGAGATACAGACCCTTGGTTTTTCCCGACACAAACACCCCCGGAGGAAACCGGTTCTTGCACAAAACCAACCTGTCTTTACGACATAAACACAACCCCATCTTGCACAAAACCAACCCGTCTTTACGACATAAACACAACCCCAGGACACTCTCGGGTGTACGCTGTACATCGGGTGGTTTTTAGAAACACCTATTAAAAATCAAATTGTATCATCTGAGTATTGAAATAAATTACATCTTTGGAAACTAGACTCTGAGTACTACATTTTATGATTAGTGACTTTTTTCAAGATTTCATCTCTAAGTGTTTCAAATTTTAAGATCAAATGTGTCGAATTCTAGAAATCATGGAAAACACTTCCACTTTTTGGCCAAAAAGTGGACTCAACTTCTTGCCAGCACCCATGGGGAAAGTCTAGTAAATGAGTTCTTATTGATTTGTAACTGCTACCATTATCATAACCTCATTCGTAAATTGTGTGAAATGCCATTATAATTACATGTAAGAGAATACAATATTAATAAATAGTTATCCCCACATACACATAGAGGTGTCCATTTTTACCCTCTCCATGTTATTTGGATTGCATACATTATTTACCATCTACAATTATAACAAGACTTTACGAATAACACCTATAATCCTAATAATTGTTAGTTGATGTAAATGTTGAGAAATTGGAACAATGATCCAAAAAATGTGTGGTGATTTCAATGCAATTATAGCCTCAAATATAGCATGGTGTTATAATAGTATTGGTGAAGTTGGTCCTCATATAGTGTGGAATTTTGATGGTATTGGTAAATATGCCAGCTAATTGAAACTTGCCTCTACAATTCTAGGTGATTATCCATTGCAGATGTGTAGTCTATTGTGTCAAAATATTATGATATAAATGGTTCATAAATAATTTGGTAGTGATTTAACACTCATTGGACCAATGAATCATAAATTTATGGTGATTTGGGTTTCTAATTATTTCATTATATTCACTAAAATCAATTTGACACATACAAACTATTCACCAATTGATGAAGATTCACTACTAAAAATCACTAATCAAATTTGAAATTATGATAATAATAAAAAAATAAATTTAAAACCATAGTGAAAGTAGAAGAAACCCTAAGAGGAAAATTAAGTTCCATCAACAATTAACAAGTTTACCAAATGGAAGGAAATACAATCCCTTTTACACATATATGGGCTAATTAAATAAATAAAATAAATAGTCACATAATTAACTTAGATTTATTTAAGGAAAGGTGTGAATGATAAAAAGACATGTTATTTTTAGAAAATAAATATAGTGGATAGGGATACTTAGCTTTGTGAATAATAATCAATACTTAATACTATTATGTTGAAGAAACTCTAATTGCCAAGGTATAGAAATGAATGCTCATATTCTACTAAATGTCTTAAGTTTAAAGCTATCATAGAAATCTATTTGGGTTAGAATTAGGCCCCTTAGGATTAAACTTGAGCTCCGTGAGATGGTATGATATGTGGAACTATATTGTAATTTAGAAGACTCCTTACATGGTATGATGTAAAATCTTAAAATTATTTTGCCCTAATATCTAATATCTAAATGCTTTTAAGGATAGTTGATACTTATAAATACATTTGGATAAGTTGCTAGCTAGGGTCAAGTTCTCCTAGGTTAGCCTAATTTTTGGATTGACTTTATGGCTTTGACAAAATGATTGCATATAACAACACAAACTTGTAGATGGCCTATGAGATTCTAATACAAACATGTTCTTATTAAGCTCCAAATTGAAATGTTCCTAGAATGAATGATACTTGTTCCCTAGATGTTATCCTTATTTGGCCATATCATTTTGTATGAATTAATTTCACAAATGAATGTCTTTAAATACCAAGATATAACAATAATTCATGCAAATGTATACCAAGACAACTCATAATGACTAATGAAAAAGGGTAAGGTGTAATTTTCAATTTAAATTTTAAATTTTAGGTCAACCCCACACCACTCAAGATTAATTCCAAAGTGTTTAAATTTGACTTGAGACATAAAGGTATTACATTTTTCAAAAGTGTTTAAGATTACCTTGGGACATAAAAGTGTTATATTTAAGGCATGGATCGAATTTATGAAAATAGGTACAAATATAGGTACAAATAATAGCTAATAATGACCAATGTGTTGGAATGAATGAAAATAAATATAAGATGAACTCAAATGTGAAAATAAATACAAGTAAAAATAAAAAAAACAAAGAAAAAAACAATTGTGAATGAAAAAGTGTTTCTTATGAAAATTTTCCATCAAAATAAAATTAAGGCTAAATAAGAATGAATATAGATATTATTTCGCCACTGAAATGTTATGGAAGTAATAGTTGTAATTGGTACCTTGATTAATACTATGAAAAGACGACTGATGATCAACTCTTGGCAAGCAACCTCTTAGCTCAAGAATATGTACTTGGATGTACCATTTGAAAGGAGTTGTCTATCACCTAAAATGATATCATGTTTACCTTATAGGAAAGTAATATTGTATTTGCCTTAAAAAATAATATCATATTTACCCAATAGGAAGTGTTGATGCCAAAAATTGTCAAGCAACAACCTTATGGGAAACTCAGTTAATGGGGGACCATTTGGGCTAAACTGAGTGACCTCTGAGTTTTTAAAGAAGCCGACTTCTTCTGTATTTGGGGGGTTTGGAATGAGAAACAAAAGCAGATATAAAAAATAAAGATCTAACCTAAGGTGATGCACTAAGATGTAGGTGTGGGCATGGTAAATCTCCCTTGCGGATGGGATTTAAGGGCCCGTTCAACAATTTGCATGTCCCAGAATAACAAAAATCATGGATGAAAACCCAAATAATCTATTCAATAACATAAAATAACTCCCATAAACATTTACTGAAAAGAAGAGTCCAAGACATGGTCTAAATCAACAAACTTACATTGAAATTATAGAAGTTCTACAAATAAACTACTCAATACAATAATGGCACAATATAATGTTTTATCAATAGCTAAGAAACAGAAAGATTGAACAACAATGGCATAGTTTGTGAGTCTTAATGCAATAATAAAAAACAATACAAAAGGCCTGGTGTATTTCCACAATTTTTTTGTGTATGTTTCGAACTCATTTTCAGAAAGAAGCAGTATTTATAGAGAAACATCCCACCGCCTGAAAACCAGTGACATAAAAGATTCCCTTAGCATGAGCAATGATGTTTATAGCAATGATCTCTCACATCCGTTGCAACAGAAAATATTTTGATACACAAAATACAACTGCCTTTGAGCTAGATGCATCCCCTGCAAATGATGGTTACATGGTCCCAGTGTAGAAGCAACCAATTCCCATGTAGACATGTGTCGCTCACCCATAAAGTCGGTTAGGACACATGGCAATAGGATGGGGCTCATAGCTCATTCTTCCTTCCCTACGATGAAATCCCCCGAGAAGAAGACATGTGGAGGAGTCTTCATTACTGGCATTGACTGCGGGGTCCGCCAAAAAGTGCCCAAGGAATGATGCTACGTGGCATGCGAGCAGAGCTCGATAGAGAAGCAAAGGAGAGCGAGCTCACAAATGCCCGCGCTATTGACATGTGGAAGCATGGCAGGGCTCGAGAGAGAAGTGAGGGAAGAAATATTTGTGAGGAGCGTGTGACAGACACGTGGCAATAGTAGGTGAAGCTCTTCAAAAAAGGGGGCCAAAGATATTCAAAAATATATATAGGGCGCAAACTGGACTTAGCAAAATATAATAAGCCCGAAGGGAGCTCGAAGGATTTTTTTAAATCCACAGCTTTTGGCGACTACCAGGGGCGTTTCACCTGCAGAATGGGGAACCCAAAATTTCTAGTCCAAAGACCAAAGCCTTATCCATTGGGCGATGAATTTAGAGCTTGGAGAGTGTGGTTTGCAGAGGAAGCCAGTTGGCCTCAGATGGCGTCAGTATGGCGTGCAGATTCTCTTGCGCTTCGTGCAGATCAATTACTTCTTTGAATGGAAGCTCCATGGATATCCTAGTCCCGGACTTGAGCTGAAAGAGTAGCCATGCTATCTGATGAGTGACACCTACAATATTCATGGCAATAAGGGGTTGATTGAAGCTTTGAAAAGCAGATAAGTCTTGCTGCTTCTCTTCAATCTTTGTTGCAATATGCTCCACCGTGTATACCAAATCATCAGAAAAGAAAGGTGAGGGAAAACTCATTTGAGTCAGCTAGGAGAACTTCATCCGCATATTATTCATGGTTTGACTCAACGTTGCCAAGAAATTTTTGGCATGGAGGATGGCCGCATTACATCAGATGAATTCCTTTGCTTTCTTGGAAACCGACCTTCAATCCTTGATCCTTGCGCTCACCAAGTCCTCATTTTCCACCGTATACAACTTATCTAGCAACCTTTTCGCCTCAAGCACCTTCTCTGTGATGAATTGCGGGAACTATTCAATTGGTCCGCAAACCTCCTTGCTCAAACTTGCCGCCTCTGCCTTGAACTGAAGCATTAGACAAAAAGCCTTGACCCTTTCCCAGTATCAAATATATAATTGTTGGGCCATTAAAAGGATGTTCGACTGGGCAACAGGGGTTGGGGAGGATTCTTCAAAAGACCAATTTCCACATCCCTCAACCCAACATCCTACGTCAGCTTTGCAATCCTCTTGTTTGCAATAAAGAGTTATTCCTGTAGGGTCCTCATCTCAACAAACAATTTTTCCTTAGCCTGTCCCCTGCTTGTGGATTCTCTTTCCAAGGAAAGCTTTACTTCCTAGATTTCCTTCTCAAATTGAGCTTGTCGGCCATGGAAGTCTGTGTCCTTTTGCTGCATTCTTTGCTCTAGTTGAGCTCATTGATGCTGAAACTCCTCATTCTTTTGTTGCATCTCCTCTTCCGCTCGAGTCAACCAATCCTATAATTCCTGGTTTTTCTGTTGCAGTTCAGTGACCAGGTTGGGATCTTAGGATTGAAACTTTGCGAGTTCCTCTTGGAGTCTAGCCTGTTTTTCCTGCGCTTGCTGTGACAAGCGCACAAATTCTGCATCCCTTGCCTTGTCCTTCTTCAGTAGGACCTTGATCCTTTCCTTGAAAATTTTTAGCTCATCTTCCTTCTTCTTCAGCTAGTGACTAGACTTGAGGAAGTTGGTGGTCACGACACGCTGGGTCTCCTCCATTAGCTCCACTTTATCTTGCAATCAATTTGATAACGTTCGGATGCATGGTTGCAAAATGCAATGAATGCTGAGCCTCATTGAAAAGGGTCTGCACCTTTGGATTGACCAACCTTTTAGCATCCTTGTCCCTTCTCTTTTGAGGTATGAGATCCCGTGCTGCTCTTGTTTTGTTGCCTTTGCTTATAAATTGTGTTGGTGATCTAATGTGCTCGCCAGCGAAGGGTGCACCAGAAGGAAGAGCAAAAGGGAATGAGAGAGAAGTGATACCGACTGATTTCTTCTTCTGAAGAGAGACAGTTAGTGGGGAGAATGTAATAAAAAGGCCCAGTCTATGGAGCGATGGAAGGACTCATGGGAAGCGGTGGTAGTAGCGGAGACATAGTGGCTTCCATTTGTTGGGCAAGCTAGGTTGGAGTTGGAGTAGTTGTAGAAAAAGGGCCCGAGCAATAGCGGTTGGAGATTGGGCTCTAATGAATGGTGGAATAGACCCTAGAGGAGTAAAGGGTAATTGTCCAGCTTGGGAGAATTGAGAGAAACCTCCCACAACCATTTGAAATTTTTTGCCTTTTTGATTGGCCTTTATACCTGGTTTGACCCCAACTTTGATTGGGCATAACTTGAACGTATGAGCTCCTTTTATGCCCCTTCAAGTTGCGTTGGGTTCCGTTTTCTAAGCTCATCAAAATGATGTTGGTTTATTAGGTTTTGAGACTATGAAATTTTTCGCCTTTCTGACTGGCCTCTTTACCCGGTTTGACCCCAACGTTGAATGAGCATAACTTGAGCGTATGAGCTCCTTTTTATCCAGTTCAAGTTGCATTGGGTTTCGTTCTCTGAGATCTTCAAGATGATGTTGATTTCGTCAGGTTTTGAGACTTTGAAATCTTTCGCCTTTTTGACTGGCCTCTGTACCCAGTTTGACCCCAATTTTGATTGGGCATAACTTGAGCGTATGAGATCCTTTTTCGCTAGTACATGTTGCGTTGGGTTTCCTTTTCTAAGCTATTCAAGATGATGCTAGTTTCGTCAGCATTTGAGACTGTGAAATTTTTTGTCTTTCAAACTGGCATCTGTACCCAGTTTGACTCCAACTTTGACTAGGCATGACTTGAGTGTATGAGCTCATTTTTCACCTGTTCAAGTAGCATTGGGTTCTGTTTTCTGAGCTCTTCGAGATGATGTTGGTTTCATTAGGATTTGAGACTGAAATTTTTTGCCTTTCTGACTAGCCACCTCTGTACCCAGTTTGACTCCAATTTTGATCGGGGATAATTTGAGTGTATGAGCTTCTTTCTCGACCATTCAAATTGCGTTGGGTTCTATTTTTAGAGCTCTTCAAGATGATGTTGGTTTTGTTAGGTTCTAAGCTTATGAAATTTTCACCTTTCTGACAGGCCTTTGTACCCGGTTTGACCCCAACTTTGACCGAGCATAACTTGAGCGTATGAATTAATTTTTCGCCTGTTCAAGTTGTGTTGAATTCTGTTTTTTGAGCTTTTCAAGATGATGTTGGTTTCGTTAGGTTCTCAGTCTATGAAATTTTTTGCCTTTATTACTGGCTTCTGTACCCGGTTTGACCTTTACTTTGACTTGGCATAATTTGAGCGTATGAGTTCCTTTTTCACCTGTTCAAGTTGCATTGGGTTTCATTTTCTGAGCTCTTTAAGATGATGTTGGTTTCATCAAGTCTGAGACTGTGAAATTTTTTGCCTTTCTGATTGGCCTCTTTACCCAGTTTGACCCCAACTTTGAACGGGCATAACTTGAGCATATGAGCTCCTTTTTCGCCCATTCAAGTTGCGTTGGGTTCCGTTTTCTGAGCTCTTGAAGATGATGTTGATTTCATTAGGTTATGAGACTTTGAATTTTTTTCCTTTCTGACTGGCCTCTGTACCCAGTTTGACCCCAACTTTGACTAGGCATAACTTGAGCGTATGAGCTCCATTTTTTGCCAGTCCAAGTTGTGTTGGGTTCCATTTTCAGAGCTCTTCGAGATTATGTTGGCTTCGTCAGGTTCCAAGTCTATGAAATTTTTCGCCTTTTTGGCTAGCCTCTTTACCCGTTTTGACCCCAACTTTGACTGGTCATAACTTGAACATATGAGCTCCTTTTTTGCTCATTCAAGTTGCGTTGGGTTCCATTTTCTGAGCTCTTCAAGATGATGTTTGTTTCATCAGGTTTTGAGACTGTGAAATTTTCCGCCTTTCTGACAGGCCTTTGTGGGTTTGACCCCAACTTTGACTGTGCATAACTTGAGCAAATGAGCTCCTTTTTCTCCTGTTCAAGTTGCGTTAGGTTCCATTTTTTGAGCTCTTCAAGATGATGATGGTTTCATTAGGTTCTGAGACTGTGAAATTTTTTTCCTTTCTGACTGGCCTCTCTACCCAGTTTGACCCCAACTTTGATTGGGTATAACGTGAGTGTATGAGCTCCTTTTTCGCCTGTTCAAGTTGCATTGGGTTCCATTTTCTGAGCTCTTCAAGATGATGTTGGTTTCGTCAGGTTATGAGACTGTGAAATCTTTTGTCTTTTTCACTGGCCTTTGAAGCTGGTTTGACCCCAAATTTGACCAGACATAACTTGAGCGTATGAGCTCCTTTTTCGTCCGTTCAAGTTTCTTTGGGTTCCGTTTTCTAAGTTCTTCAAGATGATGTTGGTTTCGTCAAGTTCTGAGACTGTGAAATTTTTCGCCTTTCTGACTGGCCTTTGTACCCGGTTTGACCCCAACTTTGGTCGGGCATAGCTTGAGCGTGTGAGCTCCTTTTTCACGCGTTCAAGTTGCGTTGGGTTATGTTTTTATAGCTCTTCAAGATGATGTTGGTTTCATTAGGTTCTAAGATTGTGATATTTTTTGGCTTTTTGACTGACCTCTATATGTTTGATGCCAACTTTGATTGGGTATAACTTGAGCGTATGAGCTCCTTTTTCGCCCGTTCAAGTTGTGTTGGAATCCGTTTTTTGAGCTCTTCAAGATGATGTTGGTTTGGTCAGGTTCTGAGACTATGAAGTTTTTCACCTTTCTAACTCGCCTTTGTACCCGGTTTGATGCCAACTTTGACTAGGCATAACTTGAGTGTATGCGCTCATTTTTCGCCCGTTCAAGTTGCGTTGGGTTCTATTTTCTGAGCTCTTTGAGATGATGTTGGTTTCGTTAGGTTCTGAGACTGTAAATTTTTTTGCCTTTCTGAGAGGCCTCTCTGTCCGGTTTGACCCCAACTTTGACCATGCATAACTTGAGCGTATGAACTCCTTTTTTGCCTGTTGAAGTTGCATTGTGTTCCGTTTTTTGAGCTCTTCAAGATGAAGTTGGTTTTGTTAGATTCTGAGACTGATTTTTTTTGCCTTTCTGGCTAGCCAATGTACCTGATTTGACCCCAGCTTTAACCGGGCATAACTTGAGCATATGAGCTCCTTTTTTGCTCGTTCAAGTTGTGTTGGGTTCTATTTTTTGAGCTCTTGAAGATGATGGTTTTTTCAGGTTCTGAGACTGTGATTTTTTTCCTTTCTGAGTGGCCTCTATATGTTTAACCCCAACTTTGACCAGACGTAACTTGAGCATATGAGCTCCTTTTTCGAACGTTCAAGTTGCATTGGGTTCCGTTTTCTGAGGTCTTCAAAATGATGGTTTTGTCAAGTTATGAAATTGTGAATTTTTTTGCCTTTCTGACTAGCCTCTGTATTATAGTCTCCCACCCCCCGGGAGGATATAGAGATGCGTTTGAGAAAGAAGCCTTGGTGGCATGGAGAACAATTGTTCTTGTTAACTTGACGGGTGGGTCGGTGGGGTTAGCAGAGCAACCACTACCTTCAGGGAGGGTCCTCGTCTCCAGGGAGGGAGTTCAACCCCAAGTAGTTAGGTCCCTTGAGCTAAAAACCATACTAAATTAACCTCTTGTTCTCCAGATTTCTTTGCTTATGGGAGAAAGTGAGCTAATACACCCTTAGTGGCAATGAAGGAGATGGTAACCCTGTTACCAGCCAAACTAATCAACAAACACAACTTTGACCGTGCATAACTTGAGCGTATGAGCCCTTTTTCGCCTATTCAAATTGCATTGGGTTTCGTTTTCTGAGCTCTTCAAAATGATGTTGGTTTCGTTAGGTTTTGAGACTGATTTTTTTTTGCTTTTCTGAGTGGCCTCTCTACCTGGTTTGAATCCAACTTTGGCTAGACATAACTTGAGTGTATGAGCTCCTTTTTCGCCTGTTCAAGTTGCGTTGAGTTTCATTTTTTGAGCTCTTCAAGATGATGTTGGTTTTTTCAGGTTTTGAGACTGATTTTTTTTGCCTTTCTAACTGGGCTCTCTACTCAGTTTGACTCCAACTTTGACCAGACATAACTTGAGCATATGAGCTCTTTTTTTGCCTGTTCAAGTTGCATTGGGTTCCATTTTTTGGGCTCTTCAAGATGATGTAGGTTTCATCAGGATTTGAGATTGTAATTTTTTTTGCCTTTCTGACTGGCCTCTCTACCCAGTTGACCCCAACTTTGACCGAGCTTAACTTGAGCATATGAGCTACTTTTTTCGCTCATTCAAGTTGCATTGGGTTCCATTTTCTAAGCTCTTCAAGATGATGTTGGTTTCGTTAGGTTCTAAGAAGTTGAAAATTTTCACCTTTCTTACTAGTCTTTGTACCCGGTTTAACCCCAACTTTGACATGACATAACTTGAGTGTATGAGCTCCTTTTTCACCCGTTCAAGTTGCAATGGGTTCTGTTTCCTTACTCTTGAAGATGATGTTTGTTTCATCAAGTTCTGAGACTGTGAAATTTTTTGCCTTTTTGACTGGCCTCTCTACCCGATTTGACACTAACTTTGATCGGGCATAACTTGAGCGTATGAGTTCCTTTTTCGCCCGTTCAAATTGTGTTGGGTTCCATTTTCTTAGCTCTTCAAAATGATGTTAGGTTCGCTAGGTTCTAAGACTATGAAATTTTCCAAATTTTTGACTAGCTTACCCAATTTGACCCCAACTTTGACTAGGCATGACTTGAGCGTATGAGCTCCTTTTTCGCCCGATCAAGTTGCATTGGGTTCCATTTTATAATCTCTTCAAAATGATGCTGGTTTCGTCAGGTTCTGAGATTATGAAATTTTTCATCTTTCCAACTACCCTCAGTACCCAGTTTGACCCTAACTTTGACCAGGCATAACTTGAGCGTATTAGCTCCTTTCTCGCCCATTCAAGTTGCGTTGGGTTTTGTATTTTGAGCTCTTCAAGATGATGTTGGTTTTTGTCAGGTTTTGAAACTGTGAATTTTTTTTCCTTTCTGACTGGCCTCTATACCCGGTTTGACCTACTTTGACAGGGCATAACTTGAGCATATTAGCTCCTTTTTTGCTCGTTTAAGTTGCATTGGGTTCCATTGTTTGGGATCTTCAAGATGATGCTGGTTTTGTTAGGTTCTGAGACTTTGAACTTTTTCGCCTTCTTAACTAGCTCTCTACCGAGTTTGACGCCAACTTTGACCAAGCATAACTTGAGCATATGAGTTCCTTTTTCACCTGTTAAAGTTGTTTCGGGTTCCGTTTTCTAAGCTCTTCAAGATGATGTTGGTTTCATCAAGTTCTAAGACTGTAAAAATTTTCACCTTTCTGACTGGCCTCTGATCCCGATTTGACCCCAACTTTGACCAGGCATAACTTGAGTGTATGAGCTCCTTTTTCGCCCGTTCAAGTTGTGTTGTGTTCCATTTTTTGATGTCTTCAAGATGATGTTGGTTTCGTCTGTTTCTAAAACTATGAAATTTCTCACCTTTCTAATTGGCTGTACCCGGTTTGACCCCAAGTTTGATTGGGAATAACTTAAGCATATGAGCTCCTTTTTGGCTTGGTCAAGTTGCGTTGGGTTCCATTTTCTAAGCTCATCAAGATGATTTTGGTTTCGTCAAGTTCTTAGACTATGAAACTTTTTGCCTTTTTGACTGGCCTCTATACCCAATTTGACCCGAACTTTGACGGGCATAACTTGATCGTTTGAACTCCTTTTTTCACTTGTAAAAGTTGCATTGGGTTCCGTTTTTTGAGCTCTTCAAGATGATGTTGGTTTCGTCATGTTCTGAGACTGTGAAATTTTTTGTGTTTCTGATTGGCCTCTGTACTCCGTTTGACTCCAACTTTGAACAGGCATAACTTGAGCATATGAGCTCCTTTTTCGCCCGTTCAAGTTGCGTTGGGTTACGTTTTATGAGCTCTGCAAGATGATGTTGGTTTCATTAGATTTTGAGACTATGAAATTTTTTGCTTTCTGACTGGTCTTTGTACCTGGTTTGACCCCAATTTTGACCGGGGATAACTTGAGTGTATGAGCTCCTTTTTTGCTCGTCTAAGTTGCATTGGGTTCCATTATTTGAGCTCGTCAAGATAATGTTGGTTTCGTTTGTTTCTAAGACTATGATTTTTTTTGCCTTTTCAACTAGCCTCTGTACCCGGTTTGACCCCAATTTTGACTAGGCATAACTTGAGCATGTGAGCTCCTTTTTCGCCCGTTCAAGTTGCGTTGGGTTCCATTTTCAGAGCTCTTGAAATTGATGTTGGTTTTTTCAGGTTCTGAGACTGTGAAAATTTTCACCTTTCTGACTTGCCTTTGTACCTGGTTTGACCCCAACTTTGACCGGGCATAACTTGAGCGTATGAGCTCCTTTTTCGTTCATTCAAGTTGCGTTGGATTCCGTTTTCCTAGCTCCTCAAGATGATGTTGGTTTTGTTGGGTTCTAAGATTATGAATTTTTTCTTTTTTCTGACTGGCCTATTAACCAAGTTTGACCCTAACTTTGACTCAGGGGCATAACTTGATCGTATGAGCTCCTTTTTCACCCGTTCAAGTTGCGTTGGGTTCTGTTTTATGAGCTCTTCAAGACAATGTTGGTTTTGTCAGGTTGTGAGATTGTGAATTTTTTTATCTTTTTGACTAGCCTTTACACCCGATTTGACCCCAACTTTGACTGGGCATAACTTGAGAATATGAGCTCCTTTTCCGCCTGTTCAAGTTGCGTTGGGTTCCATTTTCTGAGCTGTTCAAGATGATGTTGGTTTCATTAGGCACTGAGACTATGAAAGTTTTTGCCTTTTTGACTGGCCTTTGTACTCGATTTGAGCCCAACTTTGATCGGGCATAACTTGAGCGTATGAGCTCCTTTTTCTCCCGTACAAGTTGCATTAGCTTCCGGTTTCTGAGCTCTTCAAGATGATGTTGGTTTCATCAGGTTTTGAGACTAATTTTTTTTGCTTTTCTGACTGGCCTCTATAACTGGTTTGACCCCAACTTTGAACGGGCATAACATGAGTGTATGAGCTCCTTTTCTGCCTGTTCAATTTTAGTTGGGTTCCATTTTCTTAGCTCTTCAAAATGATGTTGGTTTCGTCAGGTTCTGAGATTGTTAATTTTTTGACTTTCTGAGTAGCCTCTGTACCCAATTTGACCCTAACTTTGAACGTGCATAACTCGAGCATATGAACTCCTTTTTTTCGTGTCCAAGTTGTATTGGGTTCCATTTTCGGAGCTCTTCAAGATAATGTTGGTTTCATTAGGTTCATAGACTATGAAATTTTTTCGCCTTTCAGACTTGCCTCTGTACTCGGTTTGACCCAACTTTGACCGAGTATGACTTGAGCGTCTGAGCTCAATTTTTTCCCATTCAAGTTTTGTTGGGTTACATTTTGTGAGCTCTACAAGATGATGTTGGTTTCTTTTGGTTCTGAGATTGTGATTTTTTTTGCATTTCTGACTGGCCTCTGTACTCAATTTAACCCTAACTTTGACCAAGCATAACTTGAGTGTATGAGCTCCTTTTTCGCCCGTTCAAGTTGTGTTGGGTTCTGTTTTCAGAGCTCTTCAATATGATGTTGGTTTTTGTCAGGTTCTGAGACTGTGATATTTTTTGCCTTTCTGACTGGCCTCTATACTCAGTTTGACCAACTTTGACGGGGCATAACTTGAGCGTATGAGCTCCTTTTTCGCCCGTTCAAGTTGTATTGGGTTATGTTTTCAGAGCTCTTCAAGATGGTGTTGGTTTCGTCAGGTTCTGAGACTGTGAATTTTTTCACCTTTTTGATTAGCCTCTAACCCGATTTGACCCCAAATTTGACTGGTCATAACTTGAGCGTATGAGCTCCTTTTTCACCTGTTCTAGTTGCGTTGGGTTTCGTTCTCTGAGATCTTCAAAATGATGTTGGTTTTGTTAGGTTTTGGGACTGTGAATTTTTTTGCCTTTATGAGTGGCCTTGTACACGGTTTGACCCCAACTTTGACCAGGCATAACTTGAGCAAATTAGCTCTTTTTTTGCCCGTTCAAATTGCGTTGGGTTTCAGTTTTTAAGCTCTTCAAGATTACGTTGGTTTTGTCAGGTTCTGAGACTGTGAATTTTTTATCCTTTATGACTAGCCTCTTTATCCAGTTTGACCCCAACTTTGACTGAGCATAACTTGAGCATATTAGCTCCTTTTTCACCTGTTCAAGTTGCATTGGGTTTTGTTTTCTGAGCTCTTCAAGATGATGCTGGTTTTGTCAGGTTCTAAGACTATTTTTTTCCTTTTTGACTGGCCTTTGTACCCAGTTTGACCCCAACTTTGACTGAGCATAACTTGAGCATATGAGCTCCTTTTTCACCTATTCCATTTGCTGAGCTTTTTAAGATAATGTTGGTTTCATCAGGTTATGAGACTATGACATTTTTCACATTTTTGACTGGCCTCTGTACTTAATTTGACTCCAACTTTGACTAAGTAGAAATTGAGCGTATGAGCTACTTTTTCGCTCGTTCAAGTTGCATTGGGTTCCGTTCTCTGAGCTCTTCAAGATGTTGGTTTCATCAGGTTCTTAGACTGTGAATTTTTTTGCCTTTCTGATTGGCCTCTATACTTAGTTTAACCCCAAATTTGAACGAGCATAACTTGAGCATATGAGCTCCTTTTTCTCTCGTTCAGGTTAATTGGGTTACGTTTTCTGAGCTATTCAAGATGATGTTGTTTTCATCAAGTTCTGAAACTAATTTTTTTTGCCTTTCTACTTGGCCTCTGTACCCAGTTTGACCCCAACTTTTACCGGGCATAACTTGAGCGTATGAGCTTCTTTTTTGCCCGTCCAAGTTACGTTTGGTTCCATTGTCTGACCTCTTCAAGATGATGTTGGTTTCATTAGGTTCTGAGACTGTGATTTTTTTTCGCCTTTCTGACTGGCCACTATACATGGTTTGACCCTAACTTTGATCGGGCATGACTTGAGCGAATAAACTCAGTTTTTGCTCGTTTAGGTTGCATTGGGTTACGTTTTCTGAGCTCTTCAAAATGATGTTGGTTTCGTCAGGTTTTGAGATTGTAAAATTTTTCACCTTTCTGACTGGCCTCTATACCCAGTTTGACCCCAACTTTGACCGGGCATAACTTGAGTGTATGAGCTCCTTTTTCGCCCTTTCAAATTACATTGGGTTCTATTTTTTGAGCTCTTCAAGATGATGTTCATTTGATAAGGTTCTGAGACTGTGAACTTTTTTGCCTTTCTGATTGGCCTCTTTACCCAGTTTGACCCCAACTCTGACCGAGCATAACTTGAGCTTATGAGCTCCTTTTTTTCTCATTGAAGTTGCGTTGGGTTATGTTTTATGAGCTCTTCAAGATAATATTTGTTTCTGTAATCAAGGGAAAATTAGATTTGTTAAAGGGGTTAGCACAATAACATTAAAATCCCCATGAAATAACAAAGCACAAAGGAAATAAAATGAAAACAAAAGAAACAATGTTACCCTAAGTCTTCATCTTCCATGGTTGACCTTTGTTACACCTCCTAGCTTGCAGTAAATAAAGATGCCCTCAGATTTCAAGTGAGCAACTATGACAAGTGCCTAAGCCCAATGCAAGTGTTGAAGGATTTGCATGAAAGAAAGTGACTTCACAATAAGCTAAATGAGAAATGACTGTTAAAATGATAACCCTAAGTTGACAGAAAATAGACATGGACCAGAGAGAGAGACAAATAAGAACAAAATTGCCCTTTTATAAAAATTGCAATTTCGAATGTGTGGCCAGGATGAGAAGATGAAAAACACCCTAAAATCCATGGTTAAGATTGAATGTTACAATACGAATTAGGGTTAGGTCAAAATTAGGGCAATGACTAGAAATGAAGGGCCAAGATTGAATTATAAGATAATTCAATCAAGGGTTGAAATTAAATGAGATGTCAAAAGAAAAGAATTAATTTGGAAGATAAGACTGGCACAAAAAAAGAGGCCGCTCGAGAAATTAAATAATAAAATTTATTTACCCCAGGTGACCAGTGAATAATTAAATAATAAAGATATTATTTAATTATAGGAGAATGTGACAAAAGGAACTATTTCAAATTAAATAATAATTTAATTCAAAATTCAAGAGGGTGGAATAAATTAACTTTATTTAATTTGATGAGAGAAGAGTTTAATGAATAATTAAATAATTAAAATAATTATTTAATTATAGTAGAAAATGGACAAAGCTCAAATAAATTAGAATCTATTTAATTTTGGAGAGAAGAGGACCTAATTAGTGACGTAATTAAATAAATAAAATTTATTTATTTAATAATCAAGAGGAATAAATGACAGAAGGGGAATTAAATAAACTTAAGAAATTTATTTAATTAAAGGGGGACTTAGGTAATTAATGACATATTAGATAAATAAATAAAATTTATTTATTTAATAATCATGAGGAATAAATGACATGAAGGGGAATTAAATGAACTTAAGAAATTTATTTAATTAAAGGGGGACTTAGGTAATTAATGACGTATTAGATAAATAAATAAAATTTATTTATTTAATAATCATGAGGAATAAATGACATGAGGGGAATTAAATAAAATTAAATTTATTTAATTATGAATTATTTAATCAATAAATGTCAATAGAATGTGGACCAAAGGACACAATTAAACAACTTAATTATGCTAGGACGAAAGTGGTAAAAATGAAGCTTGCAGGCCTAGGTCATTTTTAGGTGTCTACATTTTGCCCCTCTTTGTCATAATGTTGCTTGTCACATTGTGACAAAGAAAATAAGTCCAAAATATGCCCCAACGAGGGTACGGAGTATCATTGCCCCCTCGGGAAATTTTCAAAATTTGGGTCGGCGCTAGAAAAATTTGCAAAGGGTCCCGATAAATCAATTTGATGATCAGAAAAACAACGGCGCAGTCGGTTGCAGATTTCGACATGGTTAAAGCGACTTACAGGGAGGTCTAAGGTGTTCAAATAAGCCTCCAGTATTGACTTTGGTTGAAAAATGTCATTTTGACCTTATAAATAGGTTGACAAAGGGGTAAAAGTCAATTCACTTTCACTATTCACTTTGCAAATCCTGAGAGCTCAGAGCAAAAGGCGTAGTAGCGACGATGGTTATTCCAGTGTCAGAGCACCGCAGAGAGATTGTGAGGACCTTCAGACGGCCAGAGGGCTCAGAGCCGGCGGTATGTACCCTAATCCCACTTTGTCATTTTATCGTTTTATGCGTTATTTAATGCTTTCTAGGGTAGTCAACGAATGCGCCGCGACGCATATGCGTTCGCGTAAGCCGCAATTGCCTTCGCGTTCGACGCATTTGATGCGTCGCGACGCAAGTGCTTAGAATAAATGCGCCGCACCGGTGGTTTGAGCTGCATTTGACAATTCGTGCGACGCAAGTGACTTTCTAAGTCGCAATTGACTGGTGGAATGCCGCAATCGTTATTTTGAGACGCAATCGCCATGTGAAACGCCGCAATAGCTGTATTGAGACGCAATAGCGATGTTGAGACGCATTCGCTTTTTGAAGACGCAAATGCAATTTCGAGTCGCAAGTGCGAAAGTGCGACACATTTATGATTTGAACGATGCAATAGTGTTTTCGCGACGCAACTGCTTGGTTGCGACGCACTTGCCTATTTTCTTAATGAAACTTGTTTTGATGTTTTCATGCCCTTAGTTGCTTTTCATGATGTTGTCAGTTGTCCAAAAAGTGCTAATGTAGTGTTCGGCTTTTTGCAGAGGCAGCTTGCCCCTATCTACACGAGAGAGAGCAGATCGACCACTTTTCGGTTTGCCGATCAGTTGGGCCCGCGAGAGCGACGACGATTGATGAGACTCGGCTTATTCTACGCTGCGTTCATGCCCACCATTCGGGCAAACAGGGGTTTGTTGACGGCGCTATGCGAGCGATGGCATTCCGAGACCTGTTCCTTCCACCTGCCGACAGGTGAGGCTACGATTACCTTGGAGGACGTCTACCGTATTCTTCGGATTCCTATTCGAGGGGAGCGGATCGTGTACGATCCACGTCATGGTGAGCAGACCTTTCGGCGTACTACCAGGATCAGGGTGCCGGACTCGGTATTCAGGGTTACGAGATCCATTGGGATTTCCTAGCGGAGCACTACAGTTGCTTTGATGCGTTCCTGGCAACTCTGATTGCTGGCATTTTGGTTCCTGACTGACGAGGACACAGATTTCTGATTGGTTGGGGGGACGTCCTGGTCGGCATGAGGCGAGACAAGACAGTTTACGCGTGGGGTCCCTGCCTACTAGGGACGCTATATCACCAGCTGCACGATGTGGTATACAAGAGAGGAGAGAGTATCTCCTGTGGGACCACCCTTATGATGATCTGGGCATGGGAGCACATTGCCATATTCCACCCTCCTATTGACAGACCACAGCTTGCCGCGGGGATTCCCTACTCCTATTATTATGCCGGCGCATTATAGCAGACCCACATGGGCAAGACAGGATGGTGGTGGCATCAGATCGATACCATGGTGACATTCATCTGGAGGCCGTACAGGGATTGTGAGGCATGGGATGATAGGCCGATCATCTGAGCTTCTGCAGACAGTACATGTACCTGATTGGTAGGATAGTACAAACATCCTTGATTATTGAGATGTACCTGTCGCAGCGTGTATTGAGACAGTTTGGCGAGCAGCAGGATGTACCCGTGGGGACGACAGAGTATGCCAGATCTTCCCGAGAGTATGCATGGGGGCCGGCCATCCCAGTGGCATTTGCCACACAACAGATAGACGGACTAGTAGCCCAGGCCTGGGGTTGGGGAGGCGAAGCAGCAGATCCAGGTACCACACCAGCTTATGACCTATGGTGGTAGGCACGCAGACCCGTGCCATTGACAGATCCTGACGGGCCAACACCAGTTGACAGGCGGTCAGTGATTCCGCGAGTGCCACGAGCCAGATGAGGGGGCAGAGGCAGAGATGGGGGCAGAGGCAGAGGTAGAGGCTAGGGCAGGGACGGAGATGGAGGGAGGGGTGGTGATGGAGGGAGGGACGGAGGCAGGGGTGGTGATGGAGATGGAGGGAGAGGTGGAGACAGAGGCCGTGGTGGAGATGACGGTGGAGATGGCAGGAGGCGACGGCGGGACAGACAGGTACTGGGTCGTAGGGTGCGACAACAGGTGGTGAGCGTAGCGTTGGATGCTATCCCCGAGGTTGGTGAGGAGGGAGAGGGTGAGGAGCTGCCCAGACAGGAGGGAGAGGGCGAGGAGAGACAGGAGGAGGAGAGGGTGGTGGGGGAGCAGGAGGTGGAGGTGGGAGAGCAGGAGGTGGAGGTGGGAGAGCAGCCCAGACAGGAGGAGGGAGTGGCTGGACAGGAGGAGGAGGTGGCAGGGCAGGAGGATGATGATGATGATGAGGAGGATGATGCCATAGGTGAGGCCGAGCGACTCCTGAGATGGCGGATGGTGGAGGGGGAGGAGGAGATACCGTCCATAGAGTTGCCACCAGATGCTACAGCTGATCAGAGAGTGGCTGATCTTTAGCAGAGGTTAGACGCCAGCCTGGCACAAGTTAGGTCCCTACAGTCAGCACTGGAGGTAGCCCGTGTAGATCAGGCGGTGATCCGCCAGCAGGATGCGGCGCGATGGTGCACAGAGTTTGCGGCCCTATGCACAGGACCTGCAGGGGACATGGCTCAGGAGCTTGCCAGGGTGAGCACCAGGTTGGGGCAGTACATGACACTTTATGAGCAGGCAGTGCCGCTAGAGCAGCGGGATCCTACCTTGTCCCGATCGCAGACGAGGACAGGCAGTGGGCATAGATCGGGCAGTGGCAGTGGTACCAGGAGCCATACCAGTGTCGGGGGGTCGACTTCCACAGGACACACGTCAGGCCACAGGTCACACCATTCCCGCAGGCATACTCCGAGTCCTCATTCAGGGCATAGTCATGGTTTCGTTGGTTCAGTGCAGAGGTCAGGCCAGGTACAGCCGCCAGTTACAGATCCTTCCATCACTCAGAGTCCAGCCGCAGTGACCTCACAGGTGTTTACTACTGTTGAGATGATGCCTTCACTCAGTATTCCGTCAGCGTCACAGACACAGGCCACTACAGGACCATCCCTTGTTTCAGCGCCTGTGACAGAGTTGTCTCCGCCACATTCTTCTCCCCGAGGGGATGATGAGAGCCTTCCCTAGGGCATATTTGTATTGTGACACACTATATTATTTGAGCCTGCGAGCTCCATTTTTGGGATATGCATTGACTCTATCCTGTGACATTGTATATTTTTGAGATGATTCTATATGATGATGCAGTTTTGATGCGACCTACATGTGTTATGTGATTTTCTATGTATTATGTCCTATGACATGTATGATGTTTAATTTACGATGCCATTTATGTACTATGATGTCTATGTTGTGATTTTTGATGTCATGATGATGCAATGCTTATGTATATGATTATGTTACTGATGTGCATGATGTATTTATGTAAAAGATGCAATGATGATGATTATGTTAATGCAATGCTTGTGATTATGTATATGATGTAATGCCATGTATGATATCATTTAATACCATGGATGATGTATGTATGGACCTAATGCAATGGATATATTATGTATGCACTTATGTTTTTGGATGTCACAGGATATCATCGCAGGATGGACGAGAGAAGATGGCGGGACTGAAGAGAGAAGATGATCAGACGCAAGAGGAGAAGACATGAGACCCATAAGAAGACACAAATCCTTCAAAACTTTACTGTAGGACTTTTAATATTTGTTGCTCTTTAATCATCATTGGGAAAACTGTTGTAATGGCCAACAAACACCATGATATGACTTAGATCAAGGTGTGCAAGGTCGTACCATTACCTAAGATGAACAGTCACAGACAAGGATGATCATGACTCACACTAGGAGCGTGCTTGCCCCAATCTTGTTGTCATAATCAACCACAAGCAGAAAAAGACAAGGACAACTCATGAAACGTCGCTGCTTCTCTAAATCCTGTTTCTAGGATCTCCTTGAGAAACTAGTGACATGATTGCCAAAATACAAAAATAAAGTCTCTATCATGATATGTCGTTGCTTTTCTAAATCCCCGAATCAGGACCTCGCTGAGAAGCTAGTAGTCATGCGTGTCAATTGTCATGCTACGTCGCTGCTTCTCTAAATCCTGCTTAGTGGGATCTCGCTGAAAAACTAATATCATGATAACGATGAAAAGACCACTGTCAAGTGTTTGCCAAGTGCATCTGGATATTCATTGTTCTGATGTCAAGATGCCATGTTTGATAATGTCGAGATGTCCCAATGTTTTAAAGTTTTGAGGACCTTGAAAAATGTCGAGACTTGGTGAATTCAGGAAGGACTCATCCTGAATAATGCCGATGTCGGGGGGATTCGATCCCTAATGGTCGTAAAGGGGGCCCCCGAAATAATGACGATGCCTAGGAAGGACACATCCTAAGGCATAAATGACAGAGTTGGTTCTCCAGAAGGACATATCTAAAGAATACTGATGTCATGAAGAGTGATCCTTAGATGTCAAGGGAATCACTCAAAGTGTCGAATGACGATGACGACGCCTAGGAAGGACACATCCTAAGGCGTAAATGACAAAGGTTATCTTTCAGAAGGACTCATCTGAAGATTAACCGAAATTTGATAGTTTGACCGGTGTATGATGATGATTTGACTTGTTTTGACCGAGGTTGACTTGTGTTGGACTATATGCCGATATTGCCTTGATGACATGAGTGGTATGAGATTGTTATGCCGAATAGAATGATTGTTTTACTCTGTTTTAGGAGTTTTCCCCCATATGGAGAAATGATTGAAGACTGCTGACGTGTGTGCCAGTGTAGTGCCATGAACCCTAATGGACTGACCTAGTGCGGCCTCGGGGGCTCATCGATAAATGGCCTTGCCTACGTCATACACTCAGAGACCTCGTAGTTCGACACGACCAATGACTTTGTCTTGATGAACGAAGATTGCGCCATTATTTAGTTTGACAAACCTAAAAGGACTAACCTAATGTCTCGGGGACTCAAGTATGAGTCTTGCCTACGTAACAAATGCGCAGAGACAACGTAGTTTGGACAAATGACAAAGACTGATTTGAGATGCTTGACTTTGACTAGAAATGACGATATGTCAGTGTTCTTCGAGTGGCCACATGATTTTGTTTGGTTTTCTTCAGGACGTTTTACGATTTTTAGATCTTTGTTCAGGCCATTTTGCAATGTTTTTGGTCTTTTTTCAGGACTTTTTATGATGTTTTTTGTCTTTTTTCAGGACATTTTATGATGTTTTTGTCTTTTTTCAGGACATTTTATGATGTTTTTGTCTTTTTTTAGGGACATCCACTGCAGTTGCATGGTAAACATTTTGCCCCCAGTCATGTTTAAGACTTAGCCATTTGCAAGGAATACGGATAGGATGCTGTTGACTTGCTGGACGGACAGTCGTTAGGACTTGATGTCAATCATTCATCGACTATGACAGGTAGAGTAGGATGTGATGGCGATTTGCAGAATAGCGGCGAAGATACCTTTCATCCTAAGCCAAGTTTAGACCAAGTGACAGTAGATGGCAGAGCAATGATTACTTATGCATGGCGCCTGTTTCCCAGGTTTTCACCATGATGCCTGTCCAAAGCGCCTGTTTGCCAGTTTTCACCGTTGGACGAATTATTTTTCTCTTTACTATTTTCATGATTTTTTGATTTTTTTGGTGTCACCAAGACGCCTGTTTTCCAGGTTTTCATCAAGGTGACGATTTTTTTGTATTTTATGGTTTTCAGCTCCATCTTCTGATGCTATGCGTAGAACTTTCGGAGATGCAAACTGTTGATGGGCTCAGTCAACTGTTCCCCATCTGGAGTTGCCAATTGATATGCTCCAGAACCAAAAGAAGATATGATAATGTATGGACCCAGCCAGTTTGGTTCAAATTTTCCTGGCTTTTCTCTGTCTGCTTGGTTCTTAGGGTTCTGCATGAGAACCAGGTTGCCAATGTTGAACTTTCTG
Source organism: Sequoia sempervirens (assembly GCA_007258455.2). Taxonomy (NCBI): domain Eukaryota; kingdom Viridiplantae; phylum Streptophyta; class Pinopsida; order Cupressales; family Cupressaceae; genus Sequoia; species Sequoia sempervirens. The sequence goes on along the minus strand of VDFB02281492.1, from coordinate 176,653,643 downwards.
ACCATAACCTTTTTATTGTAGCTGCGACAAAGACAGTTTTGATATGCTTGGAGGTGATTCAGGGAGTTTTGTCTTCGCTCGTCCAACATTTCCAGCTCGTGCAAGCGTGATTGTCGGTATTCCTCTTCATTAGTTAGACCCCTTCAAAGAGACCTCTCAGAGTGAAGGAATTTCAACCCCGCAGTAAGATGGCTTCAGCCAAAGACCGTATGCATCGGTGGTTCTGCAGGGCGCACGGTCGTTAAGTTCCCGGTAAGCCCACGTAGCGTGGTTGTTGTATGCGCTAACGCGGCCATTGACGCCTTTTTTAAGAATCTTATCGGTTTTATTCGACGCCTCAGCTTGGCCGTTTCCTTGGGGGTAATATGGGGATGAAAGGTGGTGTTGGATATGGAATCACTCACATAACTCACGGACGTCTTGGTTTTTGAACGGACGTCCATTGTCAGTGATGATGGACTGTGGAAGGCCATACCGGAAAATGATGTAGTTGAGGTTAAACTTTGATATTTGTTTGCCAATAATGTATGTCAACGGGATGGCTTCAATCCACTTTGTGATTTACTCAGTGGCGTTGATGATGAATTTATGGCCGTTGGATGAGGTTGGATGAATCTTTACCCACGCAGGTCGAAGTCCCCATTGAGCGAAAGGGCCAAAGAAGTGATTGGTCAAGTTCTTGTGCTGGAGCATTGGACCAAATCACTATGAATTCGACACTTCATGGCTACAAGTTCCGACATATTCGAAAGGCCTCTTTCCATTGTTGGCCAATAATACCCAAGTCCTAGTTTCTTAGCCAGAGTAGGACCGCTCGAATGAGATCCGCATATACCGTCGTGCACTTCTCGTAAGGTCGTACATGCTTCGTCGGTGTCAAGACATCTAAGGAGGGTACTATCGAAACCACGGCGGTATAGGGTGTCACTGATGATGGCATACCTTGCGGATTTCTTAATGAAGAACTTTCTTTGGTTATTAGATAGGTTTGGTGGAAGGGTTTGAGTCTTTAGGTAGTCATAAATGTCCTGATACCAAGGAGAGTTGGGACCAACAAGTTCGCAAACCATTTCCGACTCTGGGATATCATATGCCGGTATCAATAGTTGTTCTACTAGGAACTCAAATTGTGACACATTTTTAGGGATGTCCAAGAGAGAACTAATAGTAGACATTGGCACCGCTACCTATTCTCACAGGCCTCGGGATTTGTTCAGACACCGGACAGCGGCTGTTAGGGAAACCGGCCCACCATCCTTTTGTAAGTGAAAGAACTTTCATCCTTTGTTTCCATAGTCGCATTTACTTATTGGATACAGTCGAGTCTCCTATCACAAGCAATGTCCGACTTTTCCATTTGATTGCCAACTTGAGACCCTCAGAATCTGAAGTGCTTCGTGATTCGCAATGTTATTTCCAGACAAGGGTTTATCTCGAAATGACTTAGGAATTGAATCCCCTTGTGGTGTGATGAACAAGATCTCCAAAGACTTGTTACGACCCGTGTGACCATCAAAATACGCTTCCATGGTGTTGCAGGTGTTCCGTGATGAAAATGGACTCGCCGGGGAAAATCAAGCACAATGGATGAGGGACTTGGATTGGTGCATCTGCCAGTTGATCTGCTATTACTTGCCCTTTTATTGCCTTGTGTTCAACATACTGTATGTCGTACTCACTTAGGATCATGACCCATTTTTCCAATCGGCCTGTTAATGCTACTCGACTTAATAGGTATTTCAATGGGTCAATCTTGGCAACCAGTTGTGTCTGATGATTGAGCATATAATGCTTTAGTTTTTGGGCTGCAAAGACAACTGCGAGGCATGCACGTTCAATGTATGTGTAATTCAGCTCATAACCTATCAGTGTGCGGCTGATGTAGTAGATTGCTCTTTCTTTCCCTTCATGATCATTTTGGGCCAGTAATGCCCCCAGTGCTGAACTAGTGGTCGAGATGTATAGAATTAATGTCTTTCCATGAATAGGCGACATGAGGATTGGTGTTGATAGAAGGTAATCTTTGATTTGCTGGAAGGCCTGTTGACATTTATTTGTCCATACAAAGGGGATACCTTTGCGCAACAGGTACTGGAATGGGTGGCACTTATCTGCCAATTGGGCTATGAAATGGTGAATAGATTGTACTCTGCCTTGCAGAGTTCGGAGTTCACTGATCCCTCTGGGTGGAGGCATGTCGATGATTGCCTTGACCTTTGTTGGATCAACTTCTATGCCTCTTCGGGAAACTATGTACCCCAACAGTTTTCCTGATGTGACCCCAAAAACACACTTCTTAGGGTTTAGTCAAACTTTGTACTCTTCCAATCTCTTGAAAATTTTGTCGAGTACCTTCAAATGATCCTTCCTAGTTGTTGATTTGGCCAATAGGTAATCTACATAGTCTTCCATTATATTGTGCATCATATCATGGAAGATCGTGGTCATAGCCCTTTGGTATGTGGCACCTGCATTTTTGAGACCAAAGGGCATGATGTTCCAACAATATGTACCCCATGGGCATGTGAAGGCTGTTTTGTGTTGATCCTCAGGAGCAATGCGGATAGATTATAACTAGAGAAACCATCCATGAGGGATAGCATCTCGTGTCCTGCAGTTAAATCGACTATGATGTCAATGTTGGGCAAAGGAAAGTCATCCTTTGGACATGCTTTGTTTAGGTCCTGGAAATCTGTACATACCCGAATTAGTCCATTTGGCTTTGTCACCGGTACTAGGTTGGAAATCCATTCAGCATACTCTATAGACCTTATGAATCCGGCATCCAGTAATTTCTTTAACTCTGCCTTAACCAATAGAGCAACTTGTGGGTGCATTTTGCGCAACTTCCTTGATCGGGTTTAGCATTGGTACTAGTGGCGATGATGTAGAACCGCTTTGGGTCCAATCCCCGGCACAACAGAGGGACCACATGCAAAATTTATTTTCCGCTCGCAAATAATTTATGAAATTCGTTCATCTTCATCTCACAATGATGCGCAATAGGGACCATCTTGGGGTCCCCCAGCCTGAATGTTATCCTTCTATGGTGTCCTCACAGCATACTGATTTCTCCTGCTGCACAGGAGAAAGTTCAGTCCTCCATCTTTGGGCAAGCACCCGGTAGGTTTTCACCAAGCAGATACGCCCTTTTGTTTTACTATTTTATCGCCAAGAGGTGCCTTTCGGTTTTCACCTAGAGACGTTTCGTTTTTTACTTTATTTTTACTTTTGCGACTAGAGGACTGGACAATCTCGCCGAAGTATGCCATGCAGTCTAAATCAATGGAAAATCCTGATTTGTGGTCCCCACTGGGTATGCCTTCACGTAATCCCATGAATTCGGCGATTGCTTCATCATTTTGGAATGTGTCCAGAACTGGCGGTCCTTGTTGGTCCCAATCGACTAGTTCAGGGTAAATTAAAGAGATGCCATCGTCAAGGCTAGTGAACTGAGGTGAGGATGCAGACAACATGCAGATGGATTCGGTAATGTTGTAGATGAGGTTATCATCGTCCAACTCGACATCGGACTCTATCCAGTATTCTCCTTCACTAGTGTCATATTCGTTGTCATAATAAGGAGTGAAGGTTTTAGAGCCCTGGCTATCAATATCCTCTGACATTTCAGATAGATTAGACAGAGGGGGGTCAGAGGATGGTTGTTGTGTGTCATGGGAAGCGGTAGTAGGATTTTGACTATTTGGTGCCTGCTCAATTTTGAAGGTTTTCCAAAATCGTTGTTCAGAGGTCAGTTCCCCTGGTTCGACAAACAAATCATCAAGACAACAGTCACTTAGGGATCGTTCGGAGCCAAATTCCCACTCGTGGGAATCTGTTTCGCTTAGGGTTTCCTTAGTAGTCTCGACACTTTTCGAAGCATGTATTCGCGTATTTGAAAGTATAGAGGTACGTCGATCGTCATTGTTGAGTGATCCAAACCCTAAACCAAGATACTTCAGAATTTGAAAAACTTCTATGGGTTCCCTTAGACCAGTTTTATTTTTTCCAAGGCCACTAGTACCATCGTAGCCTTTAGCCTTCATGAAGTCATAACCTTTGCCATATACTTGAACTGGTAGTGGGGGTAATGTGACCGTATCCTTATAGATCCACCCTGTGATGTCAGCAAGGTCTTCCTCACTCATATCTCCCCACTTGATAAAAATTGTATTCGGTGGAACTTTAAAGGTTTCCTGAGGTTCCATTCTGAAACATGGCCGACCATAGTCCTTGGGAGATCTAGGCATTGTTGCTATGCTGTATGCTGTGTGCAGTTTGAATTCTCCGCAGCCAAGGTCCTGGATTTTGACAGTTGATTCAGTCTGAGTGTTGGTGGAAGGTGGTGATATGTCAGAAGACGTGGATGGAGCGGATGTGGAAGGGTCGATGTCCTTGGATGACGAGGAGCCAGGTGCTTCTCGGTTAATAGGTACTCAGTTTTCGGAGATACCCCTTAAATTGGTACAATATTGGAAAGGGTCGGGGTCTCCGTATATGGTGACTTCTGTACCGTCAAAAGGGAACTTGAGGCATTGGTGGTATGTTGACGGAACGGCCTTTAAAGCGTGGATCCATGGACGGCCAAGTAAAATGTTATATGGTAGTTCCAAATCCAGGACCTGGCAGGTGGTGTCTACAATGATCGGTCCCACTCTGATAGGGAGAGAGATAACACCCCTTGAAGAGCGTTCCTCGTCATCGTATGCTTTGATCACTATGCTTTTCGTTGGGTCTACGCACGCATCAGAGAATCCAAGAGCCTTAACCAACTTGAGGGAGCATATATTCAACCCTGCTCCGCCATCTATTAAAACCCGTCTAACCTTGTGCTTGTGGACAAAAACTTCTATGTGTAATGCGTCATTGTGGTTGGTTTTAGATGATGAGTAATCCTGATCCGAGAAGGTGACATGGTGCGGCGTGGTGAGATATCCCACCATAGTTTCAAACTGATTGACATTGATGTCCTTAGGGACTGACGACTCTAAGAGAGTTTTATCTAGGATTTCTTTGTGTGCCGGAGAGATGCGAAGCAGCTCAAGGATAGATATTTGCGCGGGAGTCTTTCCTAGTTGGTCAATGAGATTGAACTCGCTTCTGGGTTTCCACTGTTGTGGGGTTGATACAGGTTTTGGCTGTTTAGCAGATGAAGTGGGTTGTGATTGCTTAGCAGGTGGGCCTGCTATAGTGATCTTGGCTTGTGTAGGGGGGGTGGACCAGCTATAGTGACCTTGCCACTTCACGTAGTAGCATTACACTGTGGCGCTCTCTTGATCGTGATGGTATTGATGTACCCATCATCAGTTCTGACATTATTTATTATTGGTCCACTAGAATAATCGTACTTGGCTCGAGCGAAGTTAGCTTGGTTGTGTGGACCTGAAGTGGAAGCATTATGAGAATCATGATCCTGCAGTGGATTCTTGTGGATAGTATGATCCGAGTTGGAGGTGAATTGCGATCCACCTACCTCGATGGTGCGATTGTCAATGAGGTCTTGGATTATGTTTTTCAGTTGTCGCAGTTGGAGGTTGTATGCCCTTTGACTCGATGGTATTCGCAATGTGCATTGTCATTCCACCATGCTGGTTTGAACTGTCCTGGGTCATATGGTTTTATTTCTGGAAGTGTGATGACCCCATGTTGGATACATTTCTTAAGGACTTCTTCAATGGGTTCACCCAAATGAGTATATGTGTGACCCCTAGGGAATTGTCTCATCTGACGATATTGGCCCTGATTGTTTTGACCATTTTGACTGTTTGAAGAAGTATTGGGAGGAGGTGTTAATGTCGTTGTTGGTCTGTTTTGTTGTGGAACCCCTTTTAGGGCCAATACAGGACCTACAGTGTTTGCAGTCTTGGCATCAACGACACCATCATTTGTGACATGCTTATTCTTAACCCAATATTTGTTTTTGTCCGCGGGTGGGTTGGTGTTTGTGTTTTTGGAACCATATCTCAATTCTCCCTTTGCGATAAGGGCTTTCTCAATTTGGACCCCCTTTTCGATCAATTCTGTAAAGTTTGTGCAACAATGTATTTGCAGTGCGAATTTGAGGGGTCCTAGAAGTGTTTGGACAAACATGTCAACTTTTTCCCTTTCGAGGATGTCAATGTGACATCGACTAGCGAGACTTCTCCATTTTTGAAAGAACGGGATGAACGTCTCACCCGACTCTTCTTGTGTGAGATTGCACAAGCTAGTGATAGAGGTGTCTATGTCAATGTTGTATGCGTAATTTCTTATGAACTTTTGTTTAAGCTCATCCCATGTCCGGATATCTTTTTGGGTTGCGAACCATTCAAGGGCTTGACCCGCCAGACTTTTGGAAAAAAGTCTCATCAAGTATGTGGGTTCGTAGGCGATATCCATACAGTTGGTTGCGAATTCGCGAACATGTTCAATGGGATTTGTCTTGCCTCTATATTTTGTGAAGTTTGGTGACACGTATCCTGGTGGGAATGCAGGCATATATAGACTTGTGTCAAATGGGTATACATCCAGGTCGTATGATATTTCTGATTTCTTGCCTGAAATGTACATATTTTGGATAGTTTTCTCCATATCCCTCATTCTTGCTTTGAGTTCATCTATGGTAGGGTCGTTTATGTTTCCGGGTGTTGGATTGCCCGGTACACCCTGTGTTCCTGCCTGGTGTGCGTGAATGTTGGTGTAGTGTGGTGGTATGGATTGTTGCGGTACGTATGACGTGTGTTGTTGGTGTTGGAAGTTGTGATTAGGTGCATGTTGATGAGTATGAACGTTGGATGAGTATGTGGGGATGTGGCCCCCACCCATGTGTGTCGTTATTTGAGGGATGTGGTGGCCATGACTATTATAGTGTGTCGATGATGTCATGGGTTGTGTTATTTGGCCACCTTGTGTAAATTGCTGATTTTGAACAAGGGGGACATTTGTGTTTGTACCTTGGGAGGTAATGATATTTGACTGTGTTGTCGTGTTAACGTTTTTTTGTTGTCCTTTAATAAAGATACGTCCTATGGCTCCTCCCAAAAGATTTTGTGAAGTACTACTGAACGGATTTGTCAAAGTTGTGTTCCTGGTAGTAGATGTAGTTGTCAAAGGGGGATTGTGGTGACTTGATGATGCCCCCGTGGTATTTACCGTTGCAGTAAAAAGAGGATTGGAATAATTTTCCCACGTTGTTGAGGAGCCAAGAGTGGTTCCATCAGATTGGGGTAGTGTTGTGGATGTTGTAGATGATTGTGATCCCCCAATGGATGTAGCATTTACTGTGTTGGAGGTGTTTGGGATGTTGGGAGTGGTATTTATTGTCATTGTGGTGTCCAATGAAGTGTTGCTCGTATTATTCGAAAGTTGACCACTATGTGACATGTTATGTGCGTTATTGGCATTAGGGTCATGAAGTGTCAAATTTAGCGTGTTAGCATCAAATCCTGGTGGTAACTTAGCTCCCTCACTCAAGAGCATGGCTACAAATCTGTCTCTGTCCTGACGAGCTATTGCTTCAGCCATCTGATAGGCCTCTGGGTCTTGTGTCAATGCCTCTATGTGTTCTTGAAGTAGTTGACCATTTTCATCTCTTTGCAAGTAGAGGTCGAATGTACTGTTTGACGAGGCTTGCGTTGTTGTTGGAGGTTGATTGTCTAGATTGGTAAATGGGTCGTACAAGGTCCAGCTTGAGTCATATGGAGGATTGTTGGGGTCTTGCCTAAAGTTTTCCATTTGTCTTTTTTGTTTTTGAAGTCTGGTTTCAACCATAAATGAGATTGCTCAAATAGGAATGAGAGCCTAAATGCAAGTATGACACTATGTGAAGTCTAAGGTTCAAGATGAAAGCTAGAATGACTAATATTTTTGTATTTTTGTGAATAAGGTATGCAATGTGGATGCAATGTAAGACGAGGTTATCTAAGCACTTCTAAGCTTGAACTTTGTTTTCGATTTGGACTGCTAAAGGACTTTGTTGTTAATGACAAGTTGACAAGATGACTAGTGAGTCTTCCTAACTAGACTTTTGAGTTGGAAGAAATCTCACAAAAGAGGACAATGACTAAAAGAATGTTTGATAACTGGGTCCAAAAGGGTCTAATTTCGAAAACAATGATTTTGCCAAGGGGTGCTTAAGATTTGCCTACTCCTAAGTATGCAAGATATGAGCCTAGGGACAACGTAATGTTGAATGTATGACACTTAAATGGGGTGAGGTATGAAACCTAAGGTGATCAATGCAAGCTAAGAGACAAAACTTTGAGCAACTTCAAATTAGGTTTCTGACAGAATCTTCTTGATAACAGAGTTGACGAATGGTTGACAGTTTGGAGGTCTCTGGTTTCGACTGTGAAGTTTTAAAATTTTGACAGGCAAATGCGTCTCAGTTTGGCAATTGCGTCACGGTTTAGCAGATGCGGTTCATTTTTTTACTTGCGGCTTTTTGACTGTCAGATGCGACTCGGTTTAGCATATGCGGCTTTCAGATTGACAGATGCGTCGCGACGCCTATAGATGCGGCGTTCCAAGTCTCAGATGCGGTTTATCAGAGCAGTTGCGTTGCAGGATGTCAGTTGCGGTTCGACAGATATGACAGTTTTGTTTCAAAGTGATTTTCGTGTTATGTTGATGGAAGTTTTGATCTGTTTGATGAATGTTTTGTTTGAACTGTGACAAAACCAGAATGCACTTGACAAACACAGCGTTTTAAGGGGTAACCAAACACACATGAGATAAGCACAATCCTAAAAAGGCCACTAGGCCAAAGGTTTGTATACTTGATATAGCCCACCAGTTATACCCCGGATTGGTGATGAACACCTTTCCTTCTCGAGAGCGGATAGCTTAGAATTTTGGTGGCATTGGCTCCCCTCCACGGCTCATTAACGTCATTCGAGCACACCAAATTCGGATTCATTGGGTAGTGACATCCCAAGAATTGCTATCTCTACTCAAGGGGATCAGTAGTGAGTAATCTTCGGCATGATACTATACCCTGCACTATATCAAGCAACGCCAATAGAACGGTTGGACACCAAGACAAAAGGTTTTAATTCGGGCATTCCGTTCGTGGGGCGTGATCCATGCGGCGAGAGTCCCCTTTCGGATCCATCTCGTCGGAACCACGCTCGTGATTCTTGGGCTTTCCCCAAGAACCCACTTTTCTATACCGGCTGGAAGTCCCTCGGTGTCAGGGTGCTACCGGTCTGAGTCGTCCTGGGGTGAGTACTTTTTCCCACCAGAATAGGCCCAAGTTCTAGAGTCAGTAACCGTTTCTCTTACACCCAGGATCGCATGAATGCGCAAGGGGAGAGGATACTCCGATATACCAAATCGTGAAGGGTAATATAACAGAAAAGAATGGGTCTAGTTTTCTGATCACCCGGTTTTCACCAAGTGAGAGCATACTCACCTACCACTCCACAAGCACAATCAAGCATAAAAGACATGATTCATTTTATAAGCACCAAAACAAATGTTTTCTAATCTAGAAATAAACAAGCACAATGTTTGTTTCTTCCTTCTTTGACATGCGAATCTGCAAACAATGAATTAGTAGTCTTTTTGAAACAATGGTCTTTGACATACGAATGGGGGTCGCCACATGCTACAAGAGAGGATTAGTAACAAAATCTAATCTAACCAACATGCAGGAATAAAAACAGAATACAGAAAAATAGAAAATTCGAGAACCAGAAACCAGAAAAACCCGAAATCCAAAAATTAGAACCTCAAAAACTGACAGAAAAAGATTACCAGGAAAATGCAGTGCGGCAGAAACATTACCAGACAGATGCGGCGCGGGATAGCAAATGCGTCGTTCAGGTTTTCGAATGCGGCTCGGAATATCGAATGCGTCTCTGTATCTGTCAGTTGCGGCGTGTCAGAACGGTTGCGTCGCTTAGGTCAGCAGATGTGTCGCGACGCTTGTGGTGATCCGTACCTGTACCTACAAAACGACAGAAAAGAACAAAACCCTACCAAAGCAGAAAACCGCTACAAAAAAGGATTAGTAACACGAAATCTAATCTTATCCATCATGAAGGAATAAAAACAGAATACAGAAAGACAAAAGATCAGAAAACCCGAAATCCGAAAATAAAACCCCAAAACTGAAAGAAGAATTATACCAGACGGTTGCGGCGCGGAATAACAAATGCGTCTTTTAGGTCTTCGAATGCGGCTCAGGAAAACAGATGCGTCGTTATGGGCGTCAGTTGCGGTGCGGCAGAGCAATTGCGGCTCTACTATTCTTAGATGCGTCGCGACGCATCGGATGCGTCACAATGTTTTAAAAAAAAAAAATAGTTGCGGCGATCCGTACCTGTACCTGCAAAACGACAGAAAACAACAAAAAAAATCGTACGAAAAGCAAAAAAACGGAGTCGGGTTCACCAATGTAATCAAGGGAAAATCAGATTTGTTAAAGGGGTTAGCACAATAACATTAAAATCCCCATGAAATAACAAAGCACAAAGGAAATAAAATGAAAACAAAAGAAACAATGTTACCCTAAGTCTTCATCTTCCATGGTTGACCTTTGTTACACCTCCTAGCTTGCAGTAAATAAAGATGCCCTCAGATTTCAAGTGAGCAACTATGACAAGTGCCTAAGCCCAATGCAAGTGTTGAAGGATTTGCATGAAAGAAAGTGACTTCACAATAAGCTAAATGAGAAATGACTGTTAAAATGATAACCCTAAGTTGACAGAAAATAGACATGGACCAGAGAGAGAGACAAATAAGAACAAAATTGCCCTTTTATAAAAATTGCAATTTCGAATGTGTGGCCAGGATGAGAAGATGAAAAATACCCTAAAATCCATGGTTAAGATTGAATGTTGCAATACGAATTAGGGTTAGGTCAAAATTAGGGCAATGACTAGAAATGAAGGGCCAAGATTGAATTATAAGATAATTCAATCAAGGGTCGAAATTAAATGAGATGTCAAAAGAAAAGAATTAATTTGGAAGATAAGACTGGCACAGAAAAAGAGGCCGCTGGAGAAATTAAATAATAAAATTTATTTACCCCAGGTGACCAGTGAATAATTAAATAATAAAGATATTATTTAATTATAGGAGAATGTGACAAAAGGAACTATTTCAAATTAAATAATAATTTAATTCAAAATTCAAGAGGGTGGAATAAATTAACTTTATTTAATTTGATGAGAGAAGAGTTTAATGAATAATTAAATAATTAAAATAATTATTTAATTATAGTAGAAAATGGACAAAAATCAAATAAATTAGAATCTATTTAATTTTGGAGAGAAGAGGACCTAATTAGTGACGCAATTAAATAAATAAAATTTATTTATTTAATAATCAAGAGGAATAAATGACAGAAGGGGAATTAAATAAAATTAAGAAATTTATTTAATTAAAGGGGGACTTAGGTAATTAATGACGTATTAGATAAATAAATAAAATTTATTTATTTAATAATCATGAGGAATAAATGACATGAAGGGGAATTAAATGAACTTAAGAAATTTATTTAATTAAAGGGGGACTTAGGTAATTAATGACGTATTAGATAAATAAATAAAATTTATTTATTTAATAATCATGAGGAATAAATGACATGAGGGGAATTAAATAAAATTAAGAAATTTATTTAATTAAAGGGGGACTTAGGTAATTAATGACGTATTAGATAAATAAATAAAATTTATTTATTTAATAATCATGAGGAATAAATGACATGAATTAATTAAATAATTATGAATTATTTAATCAATAGTCGAATGTGGACCAAGGACACAATTAAACAACTTAATTATGCTAGGATGAAAGTGGTAAAAATGAAGCTTGCAGGCCTAGGTCATTTTTAGGTGTCTACAGTTTCATTAGGTTCAAAGAATGTGAAATTTTTCACCCTTATGACTGGCCTCTATACTCAATTTGAACCCAAACTTGGCCAAGCATAACTTGAACATATGAGCTCCTTTTTCGCCTATTCAAGTTGCGTTGGGTTCCATTTTTTGAGTTTTTCAAGATGATGTTGGTTTCATCAGGTTTTGAGACTGAAATTTTTCCCCTTTCTGATTGCCCTCTGCACACCTTGACCCCAACTTAGACCAGGCATAACATGAGTGTATGAGCTCCTTTTTTGCCCGTTCAAGTTGCGTTATGTTCCGTTTTCTGATCTCTTCAAGATGATGTTGGTTTCGTTAGGTTATGAGACTTTGATTCTTTTTTCTTTCTGAATGACCTATCTACCCGGTTTGACACAAACGTTAGCCGGACAGAACTCGAGCATATGAGCTCCTTTTTTGCCTGTTCAAGTTGCGTTTTGGACTCTTCAATATGATGTTGGTTTCTTCAGGTTTTGAGCCTAAATTTTTTTACCTTTATGACTGACCTCTCTACCTTGTTTGACCCTGACTTTGACCGGGCATAACTTGAGCGTATGAGTCCTTTCTCGCCCGTTCAAGTTGCATTGGATTCCATTTTTTGAGCTCTTCAAAATGATGTTAGTTTTGTTAGGTTCTGAGACTGAGAAATTTTTTGCCTTTCAGACTAGCCTCTGTATTTGGTTTGACCCCAACTTTGACCAGGCATAACTTGAGTGTATGAGCTCCTTTTTCGCCCGTTTAAGTTGTGTTGGGTTCCATTTTTTTAGCTCTTCAAGATGATCTTGGTTTCATCAGGTTCTGAGACTGTGAACTTTTTCACCTTTTTAATTGGTGTCTCTACCAGGTTTGACCCCAACTTTGATCAGGGATAACTTGAGCATATTAGCTCCTTTTTTGCCCGTTTAAGTTGCGTTGGGTTCCATTTTTTTAGCTCTTCAAGATGACCTTGGTTTCATCAAGTTTTGAGATTGTCAACTTTTTCACCTCTTTGATTGGCGTCTCTACCAGGTTTGACCCCAACTTTGACCGGGCATAACTTGAGTGCATGAGCTCCTTTTTCGCCCGTTAAAGTTTATTTGGGTTCCATTTTTTGAACTCTTCAAGATGATGTTGGTTTCATCAAGTTCTGAGACTATGCATTTTTTTACCTTTCTGAATGGACTCTGTACCCGGTTTGACCCTAATTTTGACTAGGCACAACTTGAGTGTATGATCTCCTTTTTCACCTGTTCAAATTTTTTGTGTTCTATTTTCTTAGTTCTTCAAGATGATGTTGGTTTCGTCAGATTTTGAGATTGAAAATTTTCACCTTTTTGACTAGCCTCTGTATGGGTGGTTTGACCCCAACTTTGACCGACATAACTTGAGCATATTAGCTCCTTTTTCACCCATTCAAGTTGCGTTAGGTTATGTTTTCTGAGCTCTTCAAGATGATGTTGGTTTCGTTAGATTCTGTGATTGTGAAATTTTTTGCCTTTCTGACTGGCCTCTCTACCTGGTTTGTCTCTAACTTTGGCCAGGCATAACTTGAGTGTATGACCTCCTTTTTCGCCCGTTCAAGTTGTGTTGGGTTTCATTTTATGAGCTCTTCAAGATGATGTTGGTTTCATCAGGTTTTGAGACTGTGAAATTTTTCGCGTTTCTGACTGGCCTCTCTACCCGATTTGACCCCGACTTTGACCGGGCATAAATTGAGCATATGAGCTCCTTTTTCGCATGTTCAAGTTGTGTTGGGTTCCATTTTTTGAGTTGTTCAGGTTGATTTTTATTTCATTAGGTTCTTAGACTGTGAAGCATTTCGCCTTTCTGATTGGCCTTTGTACCTGATTTGACCCGAACTTTGACGGGCATAACTTGATTGTTTGAGCTCCTTTTTCACTCGTTCAAGTTGCGTTGGGTTCCATTTTCTGAGCTCTTCAAGATGATGTTGGTTTCTTTAGGTTTTGAAACTATGATTTTTTTTTCTTTCTGACTTGCCTCTTGTTACATATTTTTTGCCTCAGCTCAAATGGAGGAGCTGGCTGATTGCTATTTGCCATAAAGTGGAATTGTAGATTGGATTTTAAATGCTGTTTCGCATTACTTTTGCATTAAGTAACAGTTATGCATTTTAGTGAAGTCATGGAGTTGCAGAGTGCCATTTAGATGTTGCAGTTTTAAAAGAAATACAAAATTGAGTACGTGAGCAAAATAGCATTTTAGATGTTTTTATTCATTTCGAAAGAACTCACATTTTTACAAGGCTTCGTTTGATTTCACAATCAAAATAGTCTTACAACATTACATGAAATGCATTTTTCTTTTCAATCGAAAAGAAAAATTGAAATCAAAGATCCACACAAGCTATGGATATAACTATAACTGTGACAACACATTTCTAACAATATATTGCACTACTGAAGATGCGAAAAGAAAACACATAAGTTGCAGCATAGTCATCATTGCCTGATTATCGACGCTTGATGTTGAATGGTGCACCTCATCATCTCGAGCTTCGTCAACCTGTAAGAGAAAAGAGGGGTGTCAGTGGCTTCGACTACGATGTGACTTATATGATGCACCTACAATAATACAACATACTATTAGCAATGCATTGGAACAATCAATCAAGTGTAGTATGAAAGAAGTGAGCTGAAGGAGAAGTAGCAACATCATAATCATTATGTCTGTTTTTATGCTAACATTGTTTGTTTCCTTGTGCAGGTATAGGTAAAGTCATGAAGCTGAACATTATTCGAAGACCAAGCATGTGGAGTAAAACAGGCTCCCACAAGGGTAGAGCTCGGCATGCTACCCTATGCATTAAATGGGCTGATTTTAAAAGATATTTCATCATATACATCAAACGAAACAAAGTACAACTGAAAGAGTAAAACAGAGAATCCATCAAGTAACGAAACCAACTATGCATTCATAACGATCAGGATTCCTTTTGAAGGCTACAGGTGAACAATGAGTTTAGTTCACTTAAGGAATTTAACTGAGTATATCTACATCATAAATTGCTGAATAACTACATTTTCCATGCTGATTGTAATCATATGTCATGAGAGTTTCAATTCATCATTCTCTTTCGGATAGTGAACATGCATACATATGCCCTAATGTTTTGTTCTAATTTTTATCATCAAAGAGGGCAGTTTCTGAGAGCAGTTTTGTACAGTAAAATATAAAAATGCATGAAGAGTAGCATGTTGCTCTTGAATACAAACACAGACGGTGCATTTGAGTATTGAATGAATTTCTGGTTCCAATTGACCGATTAAGTAAATACTGCATCATGAATAAGTAATAACAAGGAGATCATTCCAGAATAATAAAGGAGTAAACAGTTTATTTCCAGAAAAGTTTCTGAAGTTACCGGTTATGGATATGAACTGGTAAATAGAGGTGATTCATAGTAATGCAATATTTGATTATAACAATTTCTACAGAGTTAAAAAAAATAGAAGATAGATATTACTTTGTTAAAATTGAGTGACAATCAAAGGACACTGATATATGTGCAAGATACGAGCATGAAAATTCCCCTCTTCACAATAAACTTATACAAAAGCATTTTCAAGGTGTCTTAACTATCAAAGAGAGTTACAGATTTTCAAGCAAATATGGGAGGTCGAGTTCTGTTAGAAACTCGAGTCCATGTGGAGATGACAAAAAGAGTAATGAAAGATACATAAATGAACATCTTTCCTTCAAATAATCAAATGCCAATATGGAGTTTCTGTTACAGCTAATGATGTAAATACATAGTTTTGTTAACTCCTACAGGTGTTTTCAGTTCTGGGGGTAAACAATGATGAACAACAGTTTCTTCATTTTTCCAACTACTTTCAAAATATAGGAAATGTATTAATCTTGACGACCCATTGTGAGTGTTTACCCAAAACAGCAGTAAATCACAAGATATGCAGATTTTCGTGCTAGGTCGAGCTTCAGAAGAGAGGAAATGCATTTTTCTTTAATAGTTCCAAAGACCCACTTTCAGTTTAGCATCAAATACAGGAAAATGGAGTTTCCCTTAAGGATTTCGAATACCCATTTTCAGGGTTAGTTTCAAAGTGCAGAGAAAAATCAATTACAAAGATAACCCATGTGAGATATTGAATTTAAAAAAAAGAAAAGATATACAACTGATGCAAGTTCCTGAGTTGGGTCGAGCAATAGATGCAATTTTATTCAAAATTTTTGTGATACCCACAAACAGAAATGCTTTTAAATTGGCATAATGGTACTTTTTATGTTCTGGGTCGAATTCAAATAAATCAAAAGACTTTCGGTATGACTCAAGATATCTATAAGAGGTCTCCTCGAAAGTGACATGTCATGGCGATATGAATGAAAGCATGAGTTTTCAGCAAGACACAGGATGCTCTATGAGATGTCATCCCAACTACACATTGCCTTGGCGACTTGAAAATAATAAAGATTTTCGGTATGACTCAAGCTCTCTATGAGAGGTCTCCTCGATGATGGAAAGCTATAGCGACACTTATAAGACAAAAACTAGAGCTTCATGAAGTATTCAGAAACCAAAGGGTCGAGCTCTCAAACTGGTGGTCGAGTTTTAATAGTAGTTTGAGCATAGGAAACCCACAGAAAAGCAAATGCAAGCTCCCAGAATTGTGTCGAAATACAGAGGGAAGAAAATACAAATTTATTGAAGTTTCTTTGATACCCATATGCAGGGATGTTATCAATTTGACATAATAATAGTTTTCTATTTTGGGTCGAGCCCAAAAGTCAAGAAAATGTCTCATACAGTGCGCCTTTGGAACGACCTGAGTATAGCTAGAAATTCACAAGTAAAGTTTCTTTAGTTTCTGGAGAATGAGTGTCTAGCGGTGGCTCACCAATTCAGATTTGTAGAGAAAGCTTTCCAGCCGCGGCCAGGAGCTTCACAAAGTGTCCATAAAGCAAGAGTCGAGCCCACATAACAACAAACAAAAGTCACATAAATGCAGAATAAAGATATTAGAGTATGTGAGGCTGCGGCTTTAGGGCCGAAATATTTTAAGTAAGGAGCTATAGAAGTTATGAAATCATTAAATAAAGCTTACCTCCGCACAGTAAAGGAAAACAAGAGTACAAGTCGAGCTTTCATGGAGCGAACTGCAGAGTTCGAGCTTGAGCTCGTTGTGGCCAGAGGAGAGCAAGTACAAGGAAAGGTCAGAAGAGAAAAATGACAGTCCGCTTCTTTAGTGGCCTGTTTTTATTCAATAATGAAGTGAAATCCATGATACAGATGGCACGAATCTTACCCATTGGAGTCTCAGATCTCTGGAGTGCGTGGAATAGTTCTTCTAAGCATTCAAGCTCGAGTTTGATAGAGTCATGGTGGCAGCAAAGCTCTTCCTTGCAAGTGGAAAGTGTGAAAGTGAGTGATCATTAGGGTTTGACTTTTTTTGATGGAACCCTAATTCGATCCATCATCATCCAGAATGTTCATTTAAGGCACGTGGAGGATATCAAAGGGGGGTCGAAATCACAACTTATGCCTTATGATTTTATTGAAGTTTGAATTTAATGCTATATGTTTGGGGGCCGAATTTCAAATTCTTAAGTTGGTTTATGGGTAGGTCTTGGAGGTTTATTTCCCATACCTTGGTGAAATTTTAAATGGTGAAATATGATAAAATTGATGGATATCTTGTGATTGAGTTTAGGTGGTGAATACCCTATAATTTAGGGTCAATTATTTTTTAGGGTTCTATTGGAGTTGTGATGAAGAGATAATGATGACATTGGTATTTTTATGATTTTGTGAGAAAATCAGAATGTTGTTATGGAGAAATAAGGAGTTTTATTTTTGCAAAAGATTTCCAATCTTTAAATTGCAAAAAAATAGACAAATTGTAAAAGTCTGCATCTTGTAAAGCAAAATCATAAAAGCGATATTCTATAAATTGCTTTATGTTTTCTTGCTATTTTTAGCAGATCTTTGATTGACTTTTCCTCTTGGTCGGATTTGTGACTTATCTTGGAGAGATAAGGTGTTTTTGTGCTTTTAAAGCAGATTTAGCCTATTTTTAGAGGCTTGACAGTGTAATCATAAAAGCATTGTGCTTTTTTATGCTTTTAAAGCAGTTTTTGAGTTTGTTTGAAACTTTTTTCCTTGAGCTTTTTTCTGAGCTCGGATTAGGGTTTCCTTGAGAGTTCTTGGGATAGACTTAGTCTTTCAACTCTCCATTCTCTGAGTTCAGAATCAGAGTTCCTGCTCTTATGCATTTTTGAGCTTGTGAACATGGTACTCAGTTTTGACAGATTGACACTCTTTCAGTTCCAATAATACAATAGAGTTCTTCTTTCCACTTTCTTATCTCAAGACTGGTAACAACAGTTTGATATTTTGTGTATTCAAGTTTGAAACCTTAATGTCCTGTCTTTATGAGTTCTTCTGGACAGGTTTTCATGTTTTCAGGTTATGTGTTGTATTCGAAGTTCTGAATCTTCATATGAATTAATGATGAAATCATGTATTGGTGAGATTGTAGGAATCATTGTAGTGAAGGGATTGTTGTGAGTGACAGGTTTCAGTTTTCTGTCAGAGGTTTTAGTCATTATCAGTTAGATTTAGATTTATTTTCAGTTCACCTTTTCATCCTTTTTCCCCGAAGTTTTAGAATAGGATTTATTATTCGGAGAACCAGCGCACTCTGGAGATTCCTCTTTCAAGCAGATCACCCACATTTGAAAGAGGTTTCCATGTTTCAGTAGTTTGCTGAATATTGCATTTAGCAGGGTGCAAAACTATTGATAACACCTCTGTAACTGGTTTGACCCCAAATTTGACCGGGCATAACTTGAGCGTATGTGCTCCTTTTTTGCTCATTCAATTTGCGTTGGGTTTCATTTTCTGAGCTCTTCAAGATGATGTTGGTTTTGTCAGGTTCTAAGACTATGATTTTTTTTTCCTTTCTAATTGGCCTCTGTACTCGGTTTGACCCCAACTTTGACTGGGCATAACTTGAGCGTATGAGCTCCTTTATCGCCCATTCAAGTTGCGTTGGGTTCCATTTTCTGAGCTCTTCAAGATGATGCTGGTTTTGTTAGGTTATGAGACTGTGAAATTTTTTGCCTTTCTGACTAGCCTTTATACCCAGGTTGACCTAAACTTTGACCAGCCATAACTTGAGCATATGCTCTTTTTTCTCTTGTTCAAGTTGCTTTGGATTCTATTTTTTGAGCTCTTTAAGATGATTTTGGTTTAATTAGGTTTTAGGACTGTGAATTTTTTTGCCTTTTTGATTGGCCTCTATACTTGGTTTGACCCAAACTTTGAATAGGCATAACTCGAGCGTATGAGCTCCTTTTTTGTCCGTTCAAGTTGATTTGGGTTCCTTTTTTGAGCTGTTCAAAATGATGTTGGTTTTGTTAGGTTTTGAGACTGGAATTTTTCACCTTTCTGATTGGCCTCTGTACCTTGTTTGACCCCAACTTTGACTGGACATAACTTGAGCATATGAGCTCCTTTTTCACCCATCCAAGTTGCATTGATTTCCATTATTTGAGCTCATCAAGATGATGTTAGTTTCATCTGTTTCTAAGACTGTAAAAATTTTCACCTTTCCGACTAGCCTGTGTACCTGGTTTGACCCGAACTTTGACAAGCATGTCTTGAGCATATGAGCTCATTTGTTGCCCGTTCAAGTTGTGTTTGGTTATGTTTTCTCAGATCTTCAAGATGATGTTGGTTTCGTTAGGTTCTGAGACTGTGAAATTTTCACTTTTTTGACTGGCCTCTATACCCGGTTTGACCCCAACTTTGACCCGACATAACCTGAGCATATGAGCTCCCTTTTCGCCCCTTCAAGTTGCATTGGTTTCCTTTTTCAGAGCTCTTAAAGATGATGGTTGGTTTCGTCAAGTTCTGAGACTATGAAATTTTTCACCTTTCTAACTGGCCTTTGTACCTAGTTTGACTCCAACTTTGACCTAGCACAACTTTAGCGTATGAGCTCCTTTTCCGCCTGTTCAAGTTGTGTTTGGTTCCATTTTCTGAGCTCTTCAAAATGATGTTGGTTTCATCAGGTTCTGAGACTGTGAAATTTTTGTCCTTTCTAACTGGCCTCTTTACCCGATTTGACCCCAACTTGGCCTAGCATAACTTGAGCGTATGAGCTCCTTTTTCAACGGTTGAAGTTGTGTTGGGTTCTGTTTTATGGTCTCTATAAGATGATGTTAGTTTCATCAAGTTATGAGATTGTGAAATTTTTCACCTTTTTGACTGGCCTTTGTATCAGTTTGACCCCAACTTTGATTAGGCATAACTTGAGCGTATGAGCTTCTTTTTTGCCCGTTCAAGTTGCATTGGGTTCCATTTTTTGAGCTCTTCCAGACAATGCTGGTTTCATCAGACTCTGAGATAGTAATTTTTTTTGCCTTTTTGAGTGGCCTTTGTACCCGGTTTGAGCCCAACTTTGTCCAGGCATAACTTGAGCGTATGAGCTCCTTTTTTGCTCATTTTATTTGCGTTGGGTTTCGTTTTCTGAGCTCTTCAAGATGATGTTAGTTTCATCAGGTTTTGAGACTGTGATTTTTTTTGCCTTTTTGATTGGCCTCTTTACCTGGTTTGACCCCAAATTGAAAGGGCATAACATGAGTGTATGATCTCCTTTTTTGCTCGTTCAAGTTTGTTTGGGTTCCATTTTCTGAGCTCTTCAAAATGATGTTGGTTTCGTCAGGTTCCGAGACTTTGAATTTTTTTGCCTTTATGATTTTGTACCTGATTTGACCCCAACTTTGACTGGGCATAACTTGAGCATATGAACTCCTTTCTTACTCGTCCAAGTTGCGTTGGATTCCATTTCCCGAGCTCTTCAAGATGATGTTGGTTTCATCAAGTTCCGAGACTATGAAAGTTTTTCGCCTTTCAGACTTGCCTCTGTACCTGGTTTGACCCAACTTTAACCAGGCATGACTTAAGCATCTAAGCTCATTTTTTGCCCGTTCAAGTTGCGTTGGGTTCCATTTTCTGAGCTCTTCAATATGATGTACATTTTGTCAGGTTCTGAGACTGAAATATTTTTCCTTTCTGATCGGCCTCTATACCTAGTTTGACCCCAACTTTGACTGGGCATAACTTGAGCGTATGAGCTCTTTTCTCACACGTTCAAGTTGCGTTAGGTTTTGTTTTCTGAGCTCTTCAAGATGATGTTCCTTTCATCAAGTTCTGAGACTGAAATTTTTCACTTTTTTGATTGGCATCTATACTCGGTTTGGCCAACTTTGACTGCGCATAACTTGAGGGTATGAGCTCCTCTTTCGCCCGTTCAAGTTGCGTTGGGTTTTGTTTTTAGAGTTTTCAAGATGTTGTTGGTTTTGTCAGGTACTGAGACTAAATTTTTTTGCCTCTTTGACTAGCCTATATACTCGGTTTGACCCCAAATTTGATTGGTCATAACTTGAGTGTATGAGCTCCTTTTTCGCCCATTCTAGTTACTTTGGGTTCTGTTTTCTGAGCTCTTCAAGGTGATGTTGGTTTTGTCACATTATGAGACTGAATTTTTTTGCCTTTCTGACTGGCCTTTGTACCCGGTTTGACCCCAACTTTGACCGGGCATAACTTTAGAAAATGAGCTCCCTTTTCACTAGTTTAAGTTGTGTTGGGTTTTTTTTTCCGAGCTCTTGAAGATGATGTTGGTTTCATCAGGTTTTGAGACTGAAATTTTTCACCTTTTTGAATGGCTTCTTATGCTGTTTGACCCCAAATTTGACCGGGCATAACTTGAGCGTATGAGCTCTTTTTTTGCCCGTTCAAGCTGCGTTGGGTTTCAATTTTTGAGCTCTTCAAAATGATGTTGCTTTTGTTGGGTTTTGAGACTATGAATTTTTTTGCCTTTTTGACTGGCCTCTATACCTGGTTTGACCCCAAATTTGACTAGTCATAAATTGAGCGCATAAGCTCCTTTTTTGCCCATTAAAGTTGCGTTGGGTTCCATTTTCTGAGCTCTTCAAGATGATATTTTTTTTGTCAGGTTCTTGGACTATGAAATATTTCACCTCTTTGACTGGCCTCTCTCACTGGTCTCTGTACTCGGTTTACCCCAACTTTGACTGGGGATAACTTGAGTGTATGAGCTCCTTTTTCACTCGTTCAAGTTGCATTGGGGTCCATTTTCAGAGCTCTTCAAGATGATGTTGGTTTTGTTAGGTTCTGAGACTATGGAGTTTTTCACCTTTCTTACTGGTCTTTGTACTTGTTTTGACCCCGACTTTGACTGGACATAACTTGAGTGTATGAGTTCATTTTTCACTCGTTGAAGTTGCATTGGGTTTTGTTTTCTGAGCTCTTCAAGATGATGTTGGTTTTGTCAGGTTTCGAGTCTATGAATTTTTTTGCCTTTTTGATTGGCCTCTATACTTGGTTTGACCCTTACTTTGACCGAGCATAACTTGAGCGTATGAGCTCCTTTTTTACTTGTTCAATTTGCGTTGGGTTCAGTTTTTTGAGCTCTTCAAGATGATGTTGGTTTCATTAGGTTCTGAGACTGTGAAAATTTTCACCTTTCTCACTGGCCTCTTTACCCAGTTTGACCCCAACTTTGAACATACATAATTTGAGTGTATGAGCTCCTTTTTTTGCCCGTTTAAGTTGTGTTGGGTTCCATTTTTTGAGCTCTTGAAGATGATGTTGATTTCATCAAGTTCTGAGACTTTGAAATTTTTTGCCTTTCGCATTGACCTCTGTACTTGGTTTGATTGGGCATAATTTGAGTGTATGAGCTCCATTTTCCAAGTCCAAGTTACGTTGGGTTCCTTTTTTGAGCTCTTCGAGACGATGTTGGCTTCGTTAGGTTCCAAGTCTGAAATTTTTTGCCTTTCTGGCTGGCCTCTTTACCTGGTTTGACCCCAACTTTGACTTGTCATATAACTTGAATGTATGAGCTCCTTTTTCGCCCGTTCAAGTTGCATTGGGTTCTGTTTTATGAGCTCTTCAAAATGATGTTTGTTTCATCAGGTTTTGAGACTGATTTTTTTTGCCTTTCTGACTGGCGTTTGTGGGTTTGACCCTAACTTTGACCAGGCATAACTTGAGCAAATGAGCTCCTTTTTCTCTCGTTCAAGTTGCGTTAGGTTTCATTTTCTGAGCTCTTCAAGATGATGTTAGTTTCGTTAAGTTTTGAAACTGTGAACTTTTTCGCCTTTTTGACTGGTCTCTCTACACAGTTTGAGACCAACTTTGACAAGACATAATGTGAGTATATGAGCTCCTTTTTCGCCCATTCAAGTTGCATTGGGTTCCATTTTCTAAGCTCTTCAAGATGCTGTTAGTTTCGTTAGGTTCTGAGACTGTGAATTTTTTTGCCTTTCTGACTAGCGTCTTTACCTAGTTTGACTCAAACTTTGACCGGGCATAACTTGAGCATATGAGCTCCTTTTTCGCCTGTTCAAGTTGCGTTGGGTTCCATTTTTTGAGCTCTTTAAGATGATGTTGGTTTCATTAGGTTCTGACACTGTGAAATTTTTTGCCTCTTTGACTGGCCTCTCTACCTGGTTGACCCCAACTTTGATTGGGTATAACTTGAGCATATAAGCTCCTTTTTTGCTCGTTCAAGTTGCGTTGGGTTTCATTTTCTAAGCTTTCCGAGATGATGTTGGTTTTGTCAGGTTTTGAGACTATGAAAATTTTCACCTTTCTGACTAGCATATGTACCCAGTTTGATCCCAACTTTGCCTGGGGATAACTTGAGCGTATGAACTCTTTTTTCGCTCGTTGAAGTTGCGTTGGGTTCCATTTTCAGAGCTCTTCAAGATGATGTTGGTTTTGTTAGGTTTTGAGATTGTGAAAATTTTATCTTTCTGACTAGCCTTTGTACCCGATTTGACCCCAACTTTGACCGGGCATAACTTGAGTGTATGAGATCCTTTTTCGCCCATTCAAGTTTTGTTGGGTTCCATTTCTTGAGCTCTTTAAGATGATGTTGGTTTTTTCAGGTTCTGAGACTGTAATTTTTTTGCCTTTTTGACTAGCCTTTATACCCGGTTTGAGCCCAACTTTGACCGAGCATAACTTGAGCGTATGAGTTCCTTTTTCCCTTGTTCAAATTGTGTTGGGTTTAGTTTTCTAAGCTCTTCAAGATAATGTTGGTTTCATCAGGTTCTGAGACTATGAAATTTTTTGCCTTTCTGACTGGCCTCTTTACCTGGTTTGACCCCAACTTTGAACGGGCATAACTTGAGCATATGAGCTCATTTTTTGCCTGTTGAAGTTGTGTTGGGTTTTTTTTTTTGAGCTCTTGAAGATGATGTTGATTTCGTGAAGTTGTAAGATTTTGAATTTTTTCACTTTTCTGACTGGCCTCTGTGCACGGTTTGACCCCAACTTTGACTGGGCATAGCTTGAGCGTATGAGCTTCAATTTCGCTAGTCCATGTTGCATTGGCTTCCATTTTCTGAGCTCTTCGAGATGATGTTGGCTTCGTCAGGTTCCAACTCTATGAAATTTTTCGCTTTTATGACTGGCCTTGTTACCCGGTTTGACCCTAATTTTGATCGGTCATAACTTGAACGTATGAGCTCCTTTTTTCCCTGTTCAATTTGTGTTGGGTTCCATTTTTTGAGCCCTTCAAGATGATGTATTTTTCATCAGGTTTTAAGATTAATTTTTTTTGTCTTTTTGACTGGCCTTTGTGGGTCTGACCCAAACTTTGAAGGGGCATAACTTGAGCAAATGAGCTCCTTTTTCTCATGTTCAAGTTGCTTTAGGTTCCATTTTTTGAGCTCTTCAAGATGATGTTGGTTTCGTTAGGTTCTAAGACTGTGAATTTTTTTACCTTTTTGGCTGGCCTCTCTACCCAGTTTGACCCCAACCTTGACTAGGCATAACGTGAGCGTATGAGCTCTTTTTTCGCCTGTTAAAGTTGCGTCGGGTTCCATTTTCTGAACTCTTCAAGTTGATGTTGGTTTCATCAGGTTATGATACTATGGAATTTTTTTCCTTTCTGACTGGCCTCTATAGCGGGTTTGACCCCAAATTTGATTGGACATAACTTGAGCATATGAGCTCCTTTTTTGCCCATTCAAGTTTCGTTGGGTTCTATTTTTTGATTTCTTCAAGATGATGTTGGTTTCGCTAGGTTCTGAGACTGTGAATTTTTTTTGCTTTTTTGATTGACCTCTGTACCCGGTTTGACCCCAACTTTGGTCGAGCATAACTTTAGTGTATGAGCTCCTTTTTTTCCCATTTAAGGTGTGTAGGGTTTCGTTTTTATAGCTCTTCAAGATGATGTTGGTTTCTTCAGGTTCTTAGATTGTGATATTTTTTTCCTTTTTGACTGGCCTTTATATGTTTGAAACTAACTTTGACCAGACATAACTTGAGCGTATGAGATCCTTTTTTTCCTATTCAAGTTGCATTGGAATCCATTTTCTGAGCTCTTCAAGGTGATGTTGGTTTCGTCAGGTTCTGAGATTGTGAAATTTTTCACCTTTTTGACTGGCCTCTATACCTAGTTTGACGCCAACGTTGACCCTACATAACTTGAGTGTATGAGCTCCTTTTCGCCCGTTCAAGTTACATTGGGTTCTATTTTTTGAGCTCTTCGAGATGATGTTGGTTTTGTCAGGTTCTGAGACTGTGAAATTTTTGGCTTTTCTGATCGGCCTCTCTATGCAGTTTGACCCCAACTTTGACTGGGCATAACTTGAGAGTATGAACTTATTTTTTTGCCTGTTCAAGTTGTGTTGGGTTCCGTTTTCTGAGCTCTTCAAGATGAAGTTGGTTTTGTCAGATTATGAGACTTAAATTTTTTGCCTTTCTAATTGGCCTATGTACCCGATTTGATCCCAACTTTAACTGAGCATAACTTGAGTGAGTGAGCTCCTTTTTCGTTCGTTCAACTTGCGTTGGGTTCTGTTTTCTAAGCTCTTTAAGATGATGTTGGTTTCATTAGGTTTTGAGACTGTGAAATTTTTTCCCTTTCTAAGTGGTCTCTATATGTTTGATCCCAACTTTGACCGGGCATAACTTGAGCGTATGAGCTCCTTTTTCACCCTTTCAAATTGCGTTGGGTTCCGTTTTCTGAGATCTTCTAAATGATGTTGGTTTTGTCAAGTTTTGAGATTGTGAATTTTTTTCCTTTTGAATGGCCTCTGTACTATAGTCTCCACCCCCTAGGAGGATCTAGAGATGAGCCTGAGAAAGAAGCCCTAGTGGCATGGAGAACATTTGTTCTTGTTAACCTGACAGGTGGGTCGGTGGGGTTGGCAGAGTAGCCAGTACCTTCAGGGAGGGTCCTCGTCTTTAGGGAGGGAGTTCAACCCCAAGTAGTTAGGTCCCTCAAGCTAAAAACCATATTGAATTAACCTCTTGTTCTCCAGAGTTCTTTCCTTCTGGGAGAAAGTGAGCTAAAACACACTCGGTGGCAATGAAAGAGATGGCAACCCCGTTGTCAACCAAACTAATCAATGACCGCAACTTTAACCGGGCATAACTTAAGCGTATGAGCTTCTTTTTCGCTTGTTCAAGTTGCCCTGGGTTTTGTTTTTTGAGCTCTTCAAAATGATATTGGTTTCGTTAGGTTATGAGACTACTTTTTTTTGCTTTTTTGAGTGGCCTCTCTATCTGGTTTGAACCCAACTTTAGTCAGACATAACTTGAGCGTATGAGCTCCTTTTTCGCCTGTTCAAGTTGTGTTGAGTTTCATTTTTTGAGCTCTTCAAGATGATGTTGGTTTTGTCAGGTTCTGAGACTGTGGAATTTTTTGCCTTTCTGACTGGCCTCTCTACTTGGTTTGACCCCAACTTTGACCAGGCATAACTTGAGCATATGAGCTCCTTTTTTCGCCCATTCAAGTTATGTTGGGTTCCATTTTCTAAGCTGTTTAAGATGATGTTGGTTTCGTCAGGTTCTAAGACGTTGAATTTTTTTGCCTTTCTTACTGGGCTTTGTACCCGGTTTGACCCAAACTTTGACCAGACATAACTTGAGCGTATGAGCTCCTTTTTTTCCTTTTCAACTTGTGTTGGGTTCCATTTCCTAGCTCTTCAAGATGATGTTGGTTTCGTCAGGTTTTGAGATTGTGAAATTTTTTGCCTTTCTGATTGGCCTTTCTACCCAGTTTGACCCCAACTTTGATCGGGTATAACTTGAGCATAAGAGCTCCTTTTTTGCCCATTCAAGTTCTGTTGGGTTCCATTTTCTTAGCTCTTCAAAATGATGTTAGGTTTGTCAGGCTCTGAGACTATAGAATTTTTCAAATTTTTGACTGGCTTACCCAGTTTGACCTCAACTTTGATTGGGCATGACTTGAGCGTATGAGCTCCTTTTTCGCTTGTTGAAGTTGCATTGGGTTTCGTTTTCTAAGCTCTTCAATATGATGCTAGTTTCATCAAGTTTTGAGACTGTAATTTTTTTTGCCTTTCTAACTATGCTTAGTATTTGGTTTTACCCCAACTTTGATCGGGCATAACTTGAGCGTATGAGCTCCTTTCTCGCCCATTCAAGTTGCGTTGGGTTCCATATTTTGAGTTCTTCAAGATGATTTTGGTTTCTTTAGGTTCTGAGACTATGAAATTTTTTGCCTTTCTGATTGGGAGGGTACTTGGTTTGACTCCAACTTTGACCGGGCATAACTTGAGCGTATGAGCTCCTTTTTCACCCATTTAAGTTGCATTGCATTCCATTTTTTGAGCTCTTCAAGATGATGTTGGTTTCGTAAGGTTTTGAGACTGTGAACTTTTTCGCCTTTCTGACTGGCCTCTCTACTCGGTCTGATTCCAACTTTGGCCGGGTATAACTTGAGCGTATGGACTCCTTTTTCGTCCATTAAAGTTGTTTTGGGTTTCTTTTTCTGAGCTCTTCAAGATGATGTTGGTTTCATCAGGTTCTGAGACTATGAAAATTTTCACCTTTATGACTGGCCTCTTAACCTAGTTTGACCCCAACTTTGACCAGGCATAACTTGAGTGTATGAGCTTCTTTTTTGCTCGTTCAAGTTGCATTGTGTTATGTTTTCTTAGTTCTTCAAGATGATGTTGGTTTCATTAGATTCTCAGACTGTGAATTTTTTTTCCTTTCTAACTGGCCTGTATGGGTGGTTTTACCCGAACTTTGACTTAGCATAACTTGAGCATATGAGCTACTTTTTTGCCTATTCAAGTTGTGTTAGGTTATGTTTTATGAGCTCTTCAAGATGATGTTGGTTTGGTTAGGTTTTGAGACTGTGAATTTTTTTGCCTTTCTAACGGCTTATCTACTCGATATGTGTCCCCAACTTTAGTCAAGCATAACTTGAGCGTATGAACTCCTTTTTCGCTTGTTCAAGTTGCGTTGGGTTCTATTTTTTGAGCTCTTCAAGATGATGTTGGTTTCGTCAGGTTATGAGATTGTGAAATTTTTTGACTTTCTAACTAGCCTCTCTACCCAGTTTGACCCTGACTTTGACTGGGCATAACTTGAGCATATGAGCTCCTTTTTAGCCCATTGAAGTTGCGTTGGGTTCCATTTTCTGAGCTCTTCAAGTTGTTTGTTTCGTGAAGTTCTTAGATTGTGAAATTTTTTGCCTTTCTGATTGGCCTTTGTACATGATTTGACCTGAACTTTGACGGGCATAACTTGATCGTTCGAGTTCCTTTTTTGCTCGTTCAAGTTGTGTAGGGTTTTGTTTTCTAAGCTCTTCAAGATGATGCTTGTTTCGTCAGGTTCTGAGACTGTGAAATTTTTCACATTTTTGACTAGCCTCTGTACTCGGTTTGACCCCAACTTTGAACGGGCATAACTTGAGTGTATGAGCTCCTTTTTCGCTCGTTCAATTTGCATTGGGTGCCATTTTCTAAGCTCTTCTAGATGATGTTAGTTTTGTCAAGTTTTGAGACTGTGAAAATTTTCACCTTTTTGACTGTCCTCTGTAGACAGGTTGACCCCAACTTTGATCAGGCATAACTTGAGCATATGAGCTCCTTTTTCGCCTGTTCAATTTGTGTTGGGTTCCGTTTTCTGAGATCTTCAAGATGATGTTGGTTTCATCAGGTTCTAAGATATTGAAAATTTTCACCTTTTCGATTGGCCTTTGTACTCAGTCTAACCCCAACTTTGAACAGTCATAACTTGAGCTTATGAGTTCCTTTTTTCGCATGTTTAAGTTGCGTTGGGTTCCGTTTTCTGAGCTTTTCAAGATGATGTTGGTTTCGTCAGGTTCTGAGACTAAATTTTTTTGCCTTTCTAACTAGCCTTTGTACCTAGTTTGACCCCAACTTTGACCGGGCATAACTTGAGTGTATGAACTCCTTTTTCCCCTGTCCAAGTTGCATTGGGTTCCATTATTTGAGCTTGTCAAGATGATGTTGGTTTCGTCTGTTTATGAGATTGTGAATTTTTTTGCCTTTCCCACTAGCCTTTGTACCCGATTTTACCCCAACTTTGACCCAACATGACTTGAGCATATGAGCTCATTTGTCGCACGTTCAAGTTTCGTTGGGTTCAATTTTCTGAGCTCTTCAAGATGATGTTGGTTTCGTCAAGTTCTAAGATTGTGAAATTTTCACTTTTCTGACTGACCTACGTACCTAGTTTGACCCCAACTTTTCCCAGGCATAACTTGAGCATATGAGCTCCTTTTTCGCACTTACAAATTGCGTTGGGTTCCATTTTCAGAGCTCTTCAAGATGAAGCTGGTTTTATCAAGTTCTGAGATAGTGAAAATTTTCACCTTTTTGACTGGCCTTTGTACCCAGTTTGACTCAAACTTTGACCTAGCATAACTTGAGCGTATGAGCTCCTTTTTCTCTCGTTCAAGTTGCATTGGGTTCCATTTTTCGAGCTCTTCAAAATGTTGTTGGTTTTGTCAGGTTTTGAGACTATGAAATTTTTCTCCTTTCTAATTGGCCTTTTTACCCAGTTTTACCCCAACTTTGATGGGGGATAATTTGAGCGTATGAGCTCCTTTTTCACCTGTTCAAGTTGCATTGGGTTTTTTTTTTATGAGCTCTTCAAGATGATGTTGTTTTCATCAGGTTCTGAGATTGTGAATTTTTTTTCCTTTTTGACTAGCCTTTCTACTCAGTTTGACCCCAACTTTGACTGGGCATAACTTGAGCGTATGAGCTCCTTTTTCGCTTGTTCAAGTTGCGTTGGGTTCCATTTTCTAAGCTCTTCAAGATGATGTTGGCTTCATCAGGTTTTGAGACTGTGAAATTTTTGGCTTTTTTGACTGGCCTCTAGAGGTACTCGGTTTGAGCCCAACTTTGACTGGGCATAACTTAAGCATATGAGCTCCTTTTTCGCCCATTCAAGTTGCGTTGGGTTCCATTTTCTGAGCTCTTCAAGATGATGTTGGTTTCATCAGGTTTTCAAACTGTAATTTTTTTTGGCTTTTTGACTTGCCTCTATACCTGGTTTGACCCCAAATTTGAATGGACATAACATGAGCGTATGAGCTCCTTTTTTGCCCGTTAGAGTTTTAGTTGGGTTCACCTTTCTAAGCTCTTCAAAAGAATGATCATTTAGTTTCATCAGGATTATTCACGAAGAATTTATTAAGTCTTTTTGCCTTCGGGAATTGGCCTTTGCCTTTCCGGTTTGACCCCACAGAATTTGAGATAGGCATAGCCAGTATGAATAACCCACATCAGAGTTCTTGGCTGGGTTTTCCCATTTCAGTTTGCTTCAAGATGATGATGTTAGTTTGATCACGTTAAGGATAATTAGAAGCACCGCCTTTCTGGACTTACCTCTGTACCTAAGTTTATTGAAACTTTGATTAAGGAACTGAGCATGAGGCATCTAAGCTCATTTTCTCCACGTTAAAGTTGCGTTGGGTTTGTCCATTTTTTGGAAAATATTCCGAAGATGATGTTGGTTTTGTCAGCTTCTGAGAGTGAATGTTTTTGCCTTTCTAACTGCCCTCTGTACCCAGTTTGAATCCAACTTTGACTGGGCATAACTTGAGTGTATGAACTCCTTTTTCGCTCGTTCAAGTTGCATTGGGTTCTGTTTTCAGCGCTTTTCAAGATGATGTTGGTTTCGTCAAGTTTTGAGACTGTAAAATTTTTGACCTTTCTGACTGGCCTCTATACCTGGTTTGATCAACTTTGGCCAGACATAACTTGAACATATGAGCTCCTTTTTCACCCGTTCAAGTTGTGTTGGGTTCCGTTTTCAGAGCTCTTGAAGATGGTGTTGGTTTCGTAAGGTTCTGAGACTCTTAATTTTTTTGCCTTTTTGACTAGCCTCTATACCTGGTTTGACCCCAACTTTGACCGGGCATAACTTGAGCATATGAGCTCCTTCTTGCCCGTTCAAGTTGCGTTGGGTTCCATTTTTTTAGCTCTTCAAGATGATGTTGGTTTCGTTAGGTTTTGAGATTATGATTTTTTTTGCCTTTCTGACTGGCCTACCCAATTTGAACCCAACTTTGACTGGGCATAACTTGAGTGTATGAGCTCCTTTTTTGCCAGTTTAAGTTGCGTTGGGTTTCAATTTTTGAGCTCTTCAAGATGATGTTGGGTTTGTCAAGTTCTGAGACTGTGAACCTTTTTGCCTTTTTGACTAGCCTCTCTACCCAGTTTGACCCCAACTTTGACCAGGCATAACTTGAGCATATGAGCTCCATTTTTGCCCGTTAAAGTTGTTTTAGGTTATGTTTTCTGAGCTCTTCAAGATGATGTAGGTTTCCTCAGGTTCTAAGACTGTGAATTTTTTCACCTTTCTGAGTAGCCTCTTTATGTGGTTTGACCCCAACTTTGACTAGGTATAACTTGAGCGTATGAACTCCTTTTTGCCCATTCAAGTGACGTTGTGTTCCATTTTCTTGGATTTAATTCAAGAGATGATCAGTGGGAAGACTGGATTCAGATTCTAAAAGGTATAAGTGCAGCTTCACGGTGGCGTTGTATACAGGGTGGACATGGCCTTATCTTGTCAGACATAACCCGAGTATCCTCAGGCTCCTTTGTCACGTTCAGGATTGCCTTAGTTTAAAGGATGCATTGTTAGTTTCTTTAGGTTTCATTTGTAGAATTTATCCACCTTTAAAATTTGTCCTTTGTACACGTTTGTCTAAGGTTTGAAATTAGGGCTTTTAACTGGAGTGTATAGGCTTCTTTTATCGCCCACATTTAAGTTGTGTTGGGTTCCATTTGGGCTCTTCAAAGTGATGTTGGATTTAAAATGCACACACATTTTTAGGCATCCAATTTTGCCTTCCCGGTCCTTCAGCCTCTACTCACGGTATGACTACAGAGCTTTGACAGGACATAGCACAAATGTCATCCTTTTTTCATTTCAAGAGTTGCTTGCTTTTGGGTTTTTTTGTTGCAGGCTCCTTCAGAGTTATTGATGTAATTTTTTGTAGGAGTTTTTAGTTTGTGAAATTTGTTCACCTTTTCTATTTTGGCCTTTGTACACGGTTGGCCCAGAGCTTTGACAGGCATAGTTTGATTTGGTGACTCCTTTTTACTAAGTTCAGTTTGCTTTGGGTTCCATTTTCAGGCTCTTCAAGATGATGTTGGTTTCGTCACATGATATTACGAGACTGTAGTTTCCACCTTTTCGGCCTTTTGTACTGGTTTGACTTTAACTTTGACCAGGGGGCATAGCCGGTATGGCTCCTTTTTAAGCCCATTGAAGTTGAGTTAGGTTCAATTTTTGAAGCTCTTCAAGATGATGTTGGTTTCATTAGGTTCTAAGATTGTGAGATTTTTCGCCTTTGTAACTGACCTCTGTGCCCGATTTGACCCCAACTTTGACTGGGCATAATTTGAGGGAATGAGCTCATTTTTTGACTGTTCAAGTTACGTTGGGTTCTATTTTCTAAGCTCTTCAAGATGATGTTGGTTTCATCAGTTTCTAAGACTGTGAATTTTTT
Organism: Sequoia sempervirens; assembly: GCA_007258455.2. Classification (NCBI taxonomy): domain Eukaryota; kingdom Viridiplantae; phylum Streptophyta; class Pinopsida; order Cupressales; family Cupressaceae; genus Sequoia; species Sequoia sempervirens. The sequence continues at coordinate 176,620,993 of VDFB02281492.1, read as the reverse complement.
TTCCTTTTTGACTAGCCTCTGTATTCGAGTTGATCCCAGCACGGCCCGGGCATGAATTTATGGCCGAGCTCCCTTTTTGCTTGTTCAAGTTGCGTTGAGTTCAATTTTATGAGCTCTTAAAGATGATGATGGTTTCATCAGGTTCTAAGACTGAATTTTTTTGCCTTTTTGACTGGCCTCTGTACTGAGTTTGACCCTGACTTTGAATGGACATAACTTGAGCATATGAGCTCCTTTTTCGCTCGTTCAAGTTGCGTTGGGTTTTGTTTTCTGAGCTCTTCAAAATGATAATTGTTTTGTCAGGTTCTGAGATTGTGAAATTTTTTGCCTTTTTGACTGGCCTCTTTACCTGGTTTGACCCCAACTTTGACTGGGCATAACTTGAGTGTATGAGCTCCTTTTTTGCCCATTCAAGTTGCGTTGGGTTCCATTATCTGAGCTTGTCAAGATGATATTGTTTTCATCTGTGTCTGAGACCTAGAAAGTTTTTTCCTTTCTGAATGCCTCTATACCTGGTTTGACCTTAACTTTGACTCGACATGACTTGAGCATATGAGCTCATTTGTCGCAAATTCAAGTTTTGTTGGGTTTCATTTTCTGAGCTCTTCAAGATGATGTTGGTTTCGTCAGGTTCTGAGACTTTGAAATTTTTTCTTTTCTGACTAGCCTTTGTACCCGGTTTGACCCCAAGTTTGATTGGGCATAACTTGAGCGTACGACCTCCTTTTTTGCTTGTTCAATTTGCGATGGGTTTCATTTTCAGAGGTCCTCAAGATGATGCTGGTTTCGTCAGGTTCTAACATTGAAAATTTTCACCATTCTGATTGGTCTTTGTACTTTGTTTGACCCTAACTTTGACCTAGCATAACTTGAGCATATGAGCTCCTTTTTCGCTCATTCAAGTTGCGTTGGGGTTTCATTTTTCGAGCTCATCAAGATGATGTTGGTTTCATTAGGTTCTTAGACTTTGAAAATTTTCTCCTTTTTGACTGGCCTCTTTACCTGATTTGACCCCAACTTTGATTGGGCATAACTTGAGCATATGAGCTCTTTTTTTGCCCATTCAAGTTGCATTGGGTTCTGTTTATGTGTTCTTCAAGATGATGTTGGTTTCGTCAAGTTATGAGATCATGTTTTTTTTTGCTTTTTTGACTAGCCTTTGTACTCGGTTTGACCCCAACTTTGATTGGGCATAACTTGAGCGTATGAGCTCCTTTTTCGCTCATTCAAGCTGCATTGGGTTTCATTTTATGAGCTCTTTAAGATGGTGCTCATTTCGTTAGGTTCTGAGTTTGTGATTTTTTTGCCTTTTTGACCGCCTTTATACCCGGTTTGAGCCCAACTTTGACCGAGCATAACTTGAACGTATGAGCTTATTTTTTGCTCGTTTAAGTTGCGTTGGGTTCCGCTTTCTGAGCTCTTCAAGATGATGTTGGTTTTATCAGGTTTTGAGACTATGATTTTTTTTGCATTTCTGACTGGCCTCTATACCTAGTTTGACCCCAAATTTGAACGGGCATAACATGAGCGTATGATTTCCTTTTTTGCCATTTCAACTTTAGTTTGGTTCCATTTTTTGAGCTCTTCAAAATGATGTTGGCTTCATCAAGTTCTGAAACTGTGAATTTTCTCGCTTTTTTGACTGGCCTTTGTACCCGGTTTAACCCCAAATTTGACCGGGCATAACTTGAGCATAGAAAACATTTTTTCCCCGTCCAAGTTTCATTGGGTTCCATTTTCTGAGATCTTGAATATGATGTTGGTTTCTTCAGGTTCTTAGACTGTGAATTTTTTTCACCTTTCAGACTTGCCTCTTTACCTTGTTTGACCCAACTTTGACCAAGCATGACTTGAGCATTTGAGCTCATTTTTTGCTTGTTTAAGTTGCGTTGGGTTCATTTTTTGAGCTCTTTAAGATGTGGTTTCATCAGGTTCTGAGACTGTGAATTTTTTTGCCTTTCTGACTGGCCTTTGTACTCGGTTTGACCCTAACTTTAACCGGGCATAACTTGAGTGTATGAGCTCATTTTACGCCCGTTCTGTTGGAAATATATGTCTCAATCATCACAGGATGAAACCTCTATTGGAGCCAAGTCGGTGTGACATGCTTTGGGTCTAGCCGACTAGCAACTTTGAAACATTATGTTTTGTACAGGTCGCTGTGACCTTGCAGCAGTCTTGCCGAACAGTTACACATTGGTGTATTCGCTATGACATTTCATTCGGTATAACCTCTCATTTCCTGTGGAGATCTCTGGCCGACAGGCCATTCTATCAGATATCGAGGAAAGTCTTGGATGTTCACTATGAGCTCTCAATGATGTGTTAATGTCTCATCGACAACGCTTAGTTTGAAGTCATCAGGGAGACTTGGCCGAAAGAAATACTATCGGTAAGAAGTCTTATCGATGTGGGAATGTCACACCGACCGTATTCATTCGGGGTAACTCAAAGGTCTCGGGAAGAAGTCCCAGCGACCGATGAAGGTCTCGCCGATGGGGACACACTTGGACGCATCGGGGTAACACTAAGGGTTCACTAAGAACTCTTAGCGATGGAAAAAAGTCTTGCCGATTGTTCGGTGCTTGATGTAACATAAGGATCTCGGAGTAAAGTCTCAATGAAGGATGTGTGTCTCGGTAATAGATGAGCCTTTTGGAGTAACATAAGAGATCTCGTTGAAACCTCTTGGCGACAGTTGAATGTCTTAGCGATGAAGAAGTCTGTTGTCGGTATGACTTGAGAACCCAGTATGAAGTCTTGGTGAGAGTGGTAAGTCTTTCCGACAGTATGAAATTTTGATGTGACTTTGAATATTGGTATGTGGTCTCACCGAATGGAAATCTCACGTCTATGTGAGATATGAAGCTTTGGTATGACGTCTCATTGAAAGCGATGAGTCTTAGCGATAGTCTTTTGAGCTCGACGTAACATCAAGTGCCGATAGGTAAACTCTTGCCGATATCTAATGCTGACTGTGTTGGCATCGGGGAGACACGATCAGTGTCTCACCGACATGCCAACACAGATTAAAGCCTTTTGATCAAGTGAGACTTTCCTATGTGGTGTCTTGTGGACCAATAGGAGAAGTCGAATGGGAACCATTGGAAGACAGTTCGTTGTGGCAGTTCTGAGAGGAAGCTCAACAGACAGGGAACAACATGAATATAGTTTGCAGTTGCAGATGCTCGGGGGTTCGATGGTTAGTTCGATCAACAGTTGGGTGAACAGTTTGAATTGTATCAGAGTGATTTCTATTCTGTGAAGACTGTAACTTGAAGGTTCTTGTACAAGATTGTTCATGGTGAATGCTGCTGTAAATAGACATTAGAAAGATAAGTCTGATACTTGTGTGTAATCATTATTATTGTAATACAAAGTGACTTCTCTTGGTGTGGTGGGTTTTTCTCTCGTAAGGGTTTTCCCATGTAAATCTGGTGTTCCTATGTGTGTGTATATTTCTCTGTCTCTGCTATATGTTTCAAGTGCATCTTAATTGGATTGTAATTGTAAAATTTAAAAGAGTCTCTACATCCTTCCTTGAGGTTTTGACGTTAGGAGAGTTGTTTCCATATCTAGCTTTCCTTACAAGTGGTAACAGAGCCTAGCCAGTTGTGTTATCCTTGTGGGTATGTTGGGTTTTTTGAGTCAATTTTGTTCAGTGGGAGTCTTGTAGAGTTTGTTAATTCTAATTATAGATTGAGAAGGCTAGCACGTTAGGAAAGATTGAAATAGAGAAATTCAATGGCAGCAATTTTGAGTTGTGGAAACTCAAAATGGAAGATCTTCTAGATGATCGTGATCTGTGGATTGCTGTGTCTAGAAATAAACCTACAGGCATGAAGCAAGAAGATTGGCACCTTGCAGATAGAAAGTATAAGGGGCTGATAAGGCTCTGTTTGGAAAACTCCATTCTTCTGAATGTGCATGAGGAGAAGACTGCATCTTCCTTATGGAAGAGACTGGCGTCTATTTATTAGGGGAAGTCCTTGGTGAATAAACTGTTCCTGAGGAAGAAGCTATATAGTTTGAGAATGCAGGAAGGAGGGTCTGTAGCTGATCATTTGAACACATTTAATATGCTGATTTCTCAATTAACATCTGTTGGTGTAAAAATTGAAGAAGAGGATAGCTGTATGCTTCTATTGTGTTCTTTGCCAGACTCTTGGGATCATTTGGTGATGGCTATTGGGAGTACTGTTATCAATAGTTTTGCACCCTGTTGAATGCAGTATTTAGAAAACTACTGAAATATGGAAACCTTCTTCAGATGTGGGTGATCTGAACGAAGAAAGAATCTCCAGAGCGAGCTGGTTCTCCGAATGATGAATTCTATTCTAAGTGACTTTCTAGGAAAAAGGATAGAAGGATAAACTGGATTTGAAATCTAAAACTGAAATTCTATCACCCTAAAAATATTGATCAACTGTAAGAAGACTCTAATGATAACTCACTATCACCAACTCTTTAAAATTAAATTCTCACAATCTCACAACACATATAGTCCAGCAGTGATTTATGCAAAGGTTAAAATAACACAAAGCATAACCTGAACTAGCATGCAACTCCTGCAAATCACTTGACAATAGTAAAAGAAAAGGATTCAACAGATTTGAATCACAAGACAAATCAAATTACTATTCCAAGTCATGAAAAAGAATTGAGAAAGGAAAACTCTGCTATTTTATTGAATGATGGAGTGGAATTCTCAAAATTTGAGCACACATAGGTTTACAAGCTCCCCAAAAAATGTAAGGGCAAGAAACTCTGATCTGAACTGCTAAGAGAAGAGAGCTTAAAAGACTCAGTCTATCAAAACCTAGCTCTCAAGAAACCCTAATCCGAGCTCACAAAAAGCTCAAGGAAAAAAGGCTTCTAACTGTCTCAAAAACTGCTTTAAAGCAGAAAAAAAGCACAATGCTTTCATGATCACACTGTCAAGCTTCTAAAAATAGGCTAATCTTGCTTTAAAAGCTCAAAAAACACCTTATCTCTCAAAGATAGGTCCCAAATCTGACCAACAGGAAAAGTCAATAAAAGATCTACTAAAAATAGCAAGAAAACATAAAGCAATTTATAGAATATTGCTTTATGATTCTGCTTTAGAAGATGCAGATTTGCACAATTTGTCTATTTTTTGCAATTAAAGATTTATAATCTTTTGCAAAAAAGAAAACCTCCTTATTCCTCCATTACAAAATTTTGATTTTATCACAAAATCATAAAATAAAACATTACATAATCATCCCTCATGCCTTCGATCTTTACTGATTTCTGTAAAATCAACCTCAAAAATAAAACCCTAAAAAGATCATAGACCTTTAAGCAAAAGCACCTAGGTCATATGGAATCTAATCTTAGGTCACAAGATATTCAACATTATTATTCCCAAGGCTTCATACTTCACCACTTAATATTTCACCAAGGAAAAAGGAAAAAAACTAAGACCTAAACCATAGACCAACTTAGGAATTCGACCTCCATCATATACATTTGGACTTAGATATAATAAATCACAGGGAAAACATTATGAATTTCGGCCTCCATTTAAATTCACCACATGTGTTTTGATTGAATATTCTAGAACAACATGATTTTCAAATTAGGGTTTCGGTCAAAGCAAAATCAAACCCTAATGATCACTCATTTCACACTCCTCATCTTGAAAGAAAGAAGTTATGCCGCCGCCATGACTCTGTCAAGCTCGAGCTCAAAAGCTTTGAGGAACCATTCCACATTCACTAGTGGTCTGAAACTCCAGTGGGTAAGCTTCATTTTGTCTTCGTTGAAGTTCCTTCACTTATTATCGAATGCCAAAAAGGCCTTAAGGCCGCAGACTTTCACGAGCTTATGAGTTTATTTCTCTGATATTTTCCTTGCTGTGCTTTGATTCACCTCGGCCGACAAGAAATTCGAGCTCGGCCCTATCAGTATACTCCATGAAAGCTCGCCTTGTATTACTATTTTCCTCCTACCACGTAGAGGTAAGCTTCCTATCATAGCTTCATAGCTTTTTGGGATGACATTTTGTTCTTCTGGCCCTAAGGTCATGGCTATACACAGTCTAATATCATTATTTCCTTGTTCTTCTGTGCTCAAATCTATTATTTTTGTGCTCTATTCCATTGTGAGAGCTCGACCATTGCTTAAGAACTCAAACCCTTGCGTCTGGAAGCTATCTGCAACTTAAGCTGTGGCTAGAGTGTCTACTTCGGCCTCGAATTGGTAATTTCTCTTTGCTTTCTTTGGTTCTCTGAAAACTTAAAGGGTTCCTTCCCTAATCATAGATTTCGGCCATGTTTAGGCCATGTCGAATGCGCACTGTAGGAAGCATTCTTTTGAATTTTGGGCTCGACCAAGAATAGAAAAAGCCCTCTTTATGCCTTCCTGAGTGTAAATTTGTTTATGGGTGTCATAGAAATTTGAACAAAACTGTAACTTCTTGCTTCTGATGCCCGACCCACCTTAGGAAACTCGCATTTCTATATTCTTGCTATTCAATTCAAGATTTCACATGGGTTATCTCTGTAGCTACCTCCTTTGCATTTTGAAGCTAAAATGAAAGTGGGTTTTTTAAATTATTAAAGAAAACTGCATTTTTCTTCTCCTCTGAAGCTTGATTTAGCACAGAAATCTGCATCTTTGTACTCTACTGCTGATTTCATGAGAAACCCATATGGGTATCGCAGATTATTATATTTCCTGCACTTTGAAAACAAACCCACATGTGGGTTTTTTGAGATTTTTGAAGAGAACTGTATTTTCGGAACTTGGCTCAACACAACAATCCACATTTTGACTCAACTGCTGTCACGAGAAAAACTTCACATGGGTCATTGTGATTATTGTTTTCTGTATCTTAAATGTAACCCTAGACATGGATATTTGAGACTCAAAACTATAAATCTGTTTATGAATTAGAGCTCGACCAGAACAAAAAACTTATTATGAACCTCTGTAACAAAGGAAAACTTAAATGATTGTATCCTCATTAAATCTCCTTGGCATTCTGCACCTTCCAAAAGAAAGCATCTTCATTGCATCACTTCAGAAATGAAAACTCATGACGGGAATAATAAGACTCTGCATGTTGCTCTGTAGTTAACTCATTGACTCATATTACTCGGTATTCTATTTTGGCATTTCTGTAGCTCTCCTCAATAGTTGTATAAAACCTGAATTTGACTCATAATTGTTTTTCCTTTTGATAAAAACATCTGATTCCTCTTGCTACGGAATTGTCTTCGACATGGAACTGTAGACTACCTTTAAAAAAAAACATCTAATGCACATTCTCAAAATATTCTCCAAGCACTTAGAATCTTGGTAGAAAGTGTAATACCTTGAGAATGCTTCTGTATAGGTTCATTGTGAAGAGAAGGATCTCCATGCTTGTATTCTGTACGTACATCAGTGTCCTTTTGATTTTCATTCATCTTAACAAAGCAACATCTATCTTCTGCTTCAAACATATGTCTCCATAATCTAATTTTTGCAATTCTGCTCATGTGTGCCTTGCTTGACACCTATAACTCACTGAAAACAAATTGAATGCACATCACATTTGATTGCTGTCCTCCACTAATCATTGATACACGATCTCCTTTGAGGCACCATTCCAACCAAAATGAGTTAACTGTCCTTGCTGTAGCTTCTAATAACCGGTACTCCATATCCAGGTACTGTATCACTGATGCTTGTTACTATATCAAGCTACTTTCCTTGAGACATAAATTGTCATGGTTAAGACCCCAAATCACAATTGATCCAAAGTGAACTCCTGCTTCTCCAGTTTTAGCACCTATGGAGGACTTTAGCTGAAACATTGAGTCATAATGGATTGCACCTAGTCTTCTGCTCTTAGGCATAACTGACACCTCAAAAACTGCCTGCTCTTTCTTTAATATTCTAGAAAGACCATTAGCTTGACACTTATAACTCCCTGAAGATATAACAAAAGAATCTCTGCTATGCAATATTTGCTTAAGATATAAAAGATAAGTAAATCCAATAATATTGCAAAATCTGGCTTTTAAAGCATTTGAATTTTGTTACCTCTAGCATGATTCTATGCTTATGCATTGTGAAGAGAAGGACTTCTTAAATATACTGTACCCATGCAATATTGTCTGAACAAACAATAGTGTCCCTTGACTTCTGGACCTCCATAGCCTAGCTTTGACAATTTTATTCAAGTAACTCTCTAAAAACAATTTGAATGAACAGTAATTGCTACCCTGCCTTAAGCATTGATAAGCATTGATAAACGATCCTTTTAATCATTCCAGTGTTTGATTGTTGTAAAAGGACCTCTTAGTATATATTGTATCCATGCTTCCTTACTGTACACACAACAATGTTCCTTTGACTTTCCTTAATCTTAACACAACGACTTTCACTTTCTACTTTTGAATTCTGTAGAGATTTTTTTTGAATTGAAACATTGCATTAGTACAAACCACCTCCACTTACCAGTTCATATGTATAAACGACAACTCAGAATTCATTATGTAAAGAAAATACTTGCTCCTTCATTATTATTCTGGAATGATCTCTTTGTTATTACAATTCATAATGCAGTATTTACTTTACCAGTCAACTAGAACTAGAAATTCATTCAACGCTCAAATGCACTGTCTGTCCTTTGTATTCTTTGAGCAGCATGGTACTCTTCATGCATTTTTATGTTTCACTGTACAAACTGCTCTTAAAATCTGTTCTCTTTGACGATAAAAGTCAAAACAAAACAATAAGGCACAGTGTATGCCTGTTCAGTATCCTTGACCGATTGAGAAAGAAATGATTAACTGAAACTTGCATGACATAAATAGTTATGATTAGTTAGAACATGAACTTATTCAACAATATCTAATGCAAATGTATTCAGTTGAATTCCTTAAGTTAACTAAACTCACTATTCACCTGTAGCCTTCAGAAAGCAACCCTGATCGTTATGAATGAACAGTTGGTTTCGTTGCTTGATGGATAAATTTGTTTTTACTCTTTCAGTTGTTCTTCATTTCATTTGATGAATATGATAAAATATCTTTTAAAATCATCCCATTTAATGAATAGGGCAGCATGTCGAGCTCTACCCTTGTGGGAGCCCGTTTTCCTCCACATGCTTGGTCTTCGAATAATGTTTAGCTTCATGACTTTACCTATACCTGCACAAGGAAGCAAACAACGTTAGCATAAAAAATAGAACATGTTGATCATGATATTGTTATCTCTCTTTTAGCTCACTTCTTTTGTATTGCACTTGATTGATTGTGTCAATGCATAGTTAATAATAGGATCTACTATTGTGGGTGCCCCATATAAGTTACATCATAATCGGAGCCTCTGACACCCCTCTTTTGCTCTTATAGGTCGATGAAGCTCAAGATGACGAGGTGCACCATTCAGCATCAAGCGTCGATAATCAGGCAATGATGATTATGCTGTCACTTATGTGCTTTCCTTTCTGTACCTTCAATAGTGCAATGTGCTATTAGCAATGTGATTTAACAGTCATATCCATGGCTTGTGTGGATCTTTGATTTCAATTCTGCTTTTCATTTGAAACGAAAATGCATTTTCATGCAATGTTGTAATATCATTATGATTGTGAAATCAAATGAAGCCTTGTAGGAGATGAGTCTTTCTATGAAATAAAAGAAAGCATTTAAAATGCTATTTGCTTATTTACTCAATTATGTATTTCTGCCAAATCTGGAACATCTGAATGGCATTCTGAAAACTCCATTTTTTCTTTAAAATGCATAATCGGTACTCAATGAAGATAATAATGTGAAACAACATTGAACTTAAGTTGCAATTCCATTTTATGATGTGATAACATTCAACCAGCTCCTCCATTTGAGTTGTGGCAAAAAATTGGTAACATTTTGGTGATTTCTGCTATATGGTTGCCTGCTATGCATAGATTAGTGGCCTTTAAACAATTCATTGGGCGCGGAGTCAAATCTGCCCCCTTCTTAGAAACTCAGAAACTTGAATTGCAACACTCCAAACAGCAGCAAGAAAACAAAACAGAACTGAAAGCAAACTAACAGTCCCTGATGGGTAACAAAACAATGCGCATCAACGCTTAGGGAAAACAAAAATACTTAAATAAAATGTGCGAAACACACTTATTTGCAAACTACTCTACTTAATAGTGAGATAAGCTATCTCAAAGGCAGTGCTTGAGGTGGATCCCATTTACCGGGATAGACAACACCTCGCCAGTCATCTTGGAGAGTTGGAATGCGTTATGTTCCTTGCATTCTATGATCACATAAGGCCCATCCCATATTGCATCAAACTTGGAATGTTGTCCAGGTCTACTCTTGAACTCATTCCACTTGAAAACTAGATCTCCAATAATGAAATCACGAGGCCTCACCTTCTTGTCAAAAGTATTCTTCATTTGAGTATGATGTATTTCCAGTTTTCTTAAAGCCTCCTTTCTGGTCTCTTCGAGCTCAACCAGCTGTGCAAGCCTCACTTCAAGAGGTTGTTCATTCTTAACTCCATCTCTTTAACATAACTTAATGTCTGTAATTCAATTGAAATAGGCAACTTAGCCTCTCTTCCATAAGTCAAAACTAAAGGTGAACAACCAGTGGCTCTTTTAGGAGTTATTCTGTCAGCCCAAAGGGCTAGCTTCAGCTTTTTGTGCCACATTCTCTGGTTATCTTCAATAGTCTTCTTGATTATGCGAATCAAATTCTTATTTATGGATTCCGCTTGACCATTACCTTGTGGATAATAATTTGATGACGTGTTCAAATAAATGTTATTTCTGATAGACCAATCTGAAATCTTTAATCCTATGAAAGCTAAGCCATTATCTGAAATGATTGAATCTGGAACACCAAATCTCGATATGAGATCTTGATAGAAATTCAACACTGAAGTCTCATTTGATTCCTTTAAAGCAACAACTTCATTCCACTTTGTAAAATAATCTGTGGCAGTAAGAATCCACCTATGACCTGCACTCGGAGGCGGGTTTATAGGGCCGATAAAATCCAAGCCCCACTTAGCAAAGGGCTGTTATACTTGAATCGGATGCAGGGGCAGCAGTGCAAGCCTCTGTTTACCAGCAAATAATGCACATTTCTCACACTTTCTGACCCATGCAATAGCGTCCTTAAATAAATCTGGCCAATAATAACCAGCTCTCATAATCTTCAGAGCTGAAGTCCTTGCAGCAAAATGACCTCCTAAAGGTCCATCATGAAACTCTGCTAGCAGCTTGTCAACTTGATCAGGCTGAATACAACGTAATAAGACACCCTGGAAGTCTCTCCTATAAAGAATGCCATCAATGATTGCATACGGGATGGCTTGCAATCTGTAGTATCTTCTTTTTGCTCTGTTTAAGTCTTCGGGGCATTCACCAGTTTGTAGATAACGAATCATCTATTGCAACCATGTGGTAGGAGGTGCTTGAACAACACTCAGAACATCATTATTTAACACTGTTTCTATATTTGCAACCTCTTTTAAGCTGCTGTCCTCACTTCCAGCAATCTGTTCACACAAACCTTTACCTCTAACAAGCTTGGTTACTTTTATATCAACATCGAACTCCATCACTTTAGTGATCCAACCAGCACACTTATCATTAATATCCTTGTTAAGCAGAAAATATTTAATAGTTGAATGAGCTACCAGCAAATGAACTTTACTGTTGAACAACATGTGTCTGAACTTTTTCAAACTTCTTACAACAGCAAAAACATGTTTTTCCACAAAAAAGTACTTTACCTTGTAATCGTGCAAAACTTGGCTGAAAAATGCAATAGGCTGCTCTAAGCCTTCCTCGTTTTGCTGGCATAACATGGTTGAAACTGTATCTGTTCCTCCAAAAGCATATAGAATAAAGTCTCTGTCAAAATTTGGATTAATGAGAATAGGAGTGACTACGAGTGCCTCTTTTATCCGCTCGAAGCTCCTCTTGCCTTCCTTGGTCCAACTAAATGGCATATTCTTTTTCAGTATAGAAGTGAGAGGTTGCAACAAGGCTGCCATATTTGGTATGAACCTCCTCATAAAATTTATTCTCCCAAGAAAGCTTTGCAAGCCTTTCTTATGAGCTGGTAATGGCAATTCAAGAATTGCGAAAACTCTTTCAGGATCAATTGAAATACCTTGCTTTGAGACAATTTGTCCAAGTAGTTTGCCTTCGTGCACCGAAAATATACACTTCTTCGGATTGAGAGACACTCCAAACTCTCTGCACCTCTGAAAAATATGTTCCAAATGATCCAAGTGTTCATTAGCATTTCTGGTAAAAACAGTAATATCATCTAAATATACCAGAACGAACTTGTTCATAAGGCCATGGAATGCCATATCCATAGCACGCTGGAAAGTTGCTCTGACATTTGATAAGCCAAAAGGCATCTTCTTGTAGGCTGTCATTCCGTACTTGGTTGTAAACGCTGTTTTGAACTGATCCTCTTGCTTAACCAGAATTTGGTTATAACCTGAGTAGCCATCTAACAGAGAAAATCTGTCAGAACCAGAAACTACTTGTAAAATTTTCTCCATGGAAGGGAGCGGATAATGGTACTTCAATGATGCTCTATTCAGATCTCGAAAATCAACACAAAGTCTGATTTCTCCACTCTTCTTCCTGACTGGTACTAAATTTGACACCCAGGAGGTGTGCTTGATAGGAAAAATAATACCGCTTTCAACTAGCTTATTCAGTTCAGCCTTCATAAGGTGCTCCAACTTGGGATTAAGTGGTCTTTGCTTCTGTCTTACTGGTTTTGCATCAGGTTCAAGCTCGATAGTATGCTGGGCTAATTCAGGGTTAAAACCCCTCAAATCCTTGTATTCCCAAGCAAAAACATCACTATATTTCTGACATAACAGAATAAACGCTCGCTGTTCCTCTTGACTACATACCTTACCTAGCTTGAGAAGTTTTCCCTTGAAGATCTCGATGGTTGCATAATGTTCCTCTTTAACTGTCAAGCTGCACTTATCCTTTCTCATTTGGTCATCTGAGTTAAACACTGATTATAAGGTCACCAATCCTTTCGGAAACTTATTTGTTTTTAATTGCACAATCTAGTCCTCATACTATTGCTGCCATTTTTGCTGATTTCCATCTGTGAGCTCAGCTTTAGCAATCAAAAAATTCATGATTTGCTCATTGCTGTCAAAAACCTACCAGCTCATGTTATTGTCAGGTACAGAAGGTCTGACCACTATTTTCACGTATTGACGTGCTTCTACCTTATAAATCTCTTTGGGAATGTCAAAATGGGCTCCTATGGCAGCGAGCCTGTCAACATGCTCATTTTGATTATGAGGAATCAACAAGATATTAAAAGCATTAAAATTTTCCATTAAATTCCATACACGATGCTTGTATTTTTTAAGTAAATAATTTTTAACAGCATTTAAATTTCTGACCTGATTCACAATCAGCTTCGAATCACCATAAACTTGCAAGCATTTAATACCTCGTTTGCGGGCCCACTCAAGGCCATGTACCAGTGCTTTGTACTCAGCTGTATTATTTGAACAGTTGAAAGAAAATCTGCAAGCTAAAAAATACTTATCTCCTTCGGGTGATATCAACATGGCTCCACCCCCGACACCAACACTGCTCCTCAAACCATCAAAATAGAGCTTCCAAAACTCATTATCTTTTCCTGTAGGCGGTTCATCTTCTTTACAAAGATTAGGCATGTCACAATCAGACTCTTGAATCATATAGACTCCTAATCCTACCTCATCTGTGTTCTGAAACAAATCAAGCTTGTGATCTTCGACTGCCCATTCATCGAGACTAATGTAGTCTCCCTGGGTGCTACAGTCTGAGGTCATGGTTTGCTCCTCCATTGCAGAGGTGGCGTAGAGATTAGCGTTTATAGGGCTTGGGGAGTATGGTTCGATATGGTCTTTGGTGAGAGGTTCGGACTTAATAGTCACCTTCATACCATACCTTGTTCTAAAAAATAGATGAGACCAATCATAAGACAAAAACCCACCCAACTTGGCTGTAAAATCCCTTGATAGGAAAATGGCAAAGTGTGGCGGTAAGTCTATGACATGAATATCTTGATGAATAGCAAAACTTGGAGATGCGTGCAAGGTAAGGGCTAAATTTTTTATAATACCAGCAGTCTTAACAGCAGACCCATCTAATTGCACTACGCCTTTCTAAGGGTTAGGCTCATAAACAAGACCTAATTTGTCAGCTAAACTCTTCGGCATGACTGAACTACTGGCACCAGAGTCGACCATACAATTATGCACAATTTTATCACCTATGATTAGACTTAAGTAAAATGGAGGGGGCTTTACCTCTTTTTCTTTCTGCCCACCTTTTTCCTCCAGATCATTAGCCAACACAACCTTCGCAACTCCTTGATTTGTGCTGTCAGAGATAGACAACTCGGCCAAAGCACCCTGCAGCAAAATTTTCTGCCCTGGAAGCTGTAGAGCGTCTAATATCGACATATTGACAGTAGTTTTCTTGAGATGCTCAATGATATTGAAGGATGAAACATTTACCTTCTACTGGTTTTTTGTAACAACAGCTTCATTTTGCTTCTGCACAGGCTGAGAATGCATTTTTGACAGCTCCTTGTTAGGTATTTCCTGCCCTCTTTGCAAAATCTACATTTTAGGCTGTGTGGCAGCGTTAACCTCTAATGAAATAGGCTGCTTACCGACTGAAGGCTACTGCTGTGCACTTCCGGCTTGTTGTCCTAGGTCCATGGCTCATTTTTTAGATCTGGTATTAGGCGAAATAGGAGAATCTTGCTGATCTTGGCCATTCACACCACAAAATTCGGAGCTCTGCCAGTTCGACAAAGCAACTTCTACATTATCTTGTTGTTCTTGATTCTGATCTGCATCATCTTCTGAAACAACATATACATTTTACACCATTAAAGCCTGGTTTCTCACTCCGTTGGCGCATGCCGATTGGTTGTGGGGTTGATTGCATGGGTAACACCAGTCATAATCTTGAGCAACATTGTTTTGCGGCACAAGTTCTTTTGACGTGCTGGCCGTGTTCAGATTATATGGCTAGAATGGCCGAGGGTTAAAATTCCTTCTTTGGGCTTGATAATCACCTTGGAAAGCGGGCCTATTTTGCTGGTTTTGCTGATAAGGGGCTTGATAAGGCTTATGTTCTTGGCCAACATGCTTCTTAATAGTCACGAGGTCATTCCCGAAGGTTTTCAGTATGCTCTTTAGCTCTTGCATCTCTGGATTTGGGGCTGGGGCAACGACCTCTTGGGCTGTATTATGGTATCCTATTGCTGGAACTGGCAGGACAACAGCCAAGGGAGGAATAGCAGCAGGAATAGGTGGCTATATTTCTGGAAACAAGGGCATAGGAGGTCTATGAGCTATGTCTCCAGCTTGAATGAGACAATTTTCAGCATTTATAGCAATATTATAAGCATTAGGAAGCGTTAGACCACCCATAGACTGAGTCATAACAACAATCTTGCTATTTAAAGCTTTTAAATAAAACATAAATGCATGTGCCAGTAAGGGCTTTACCATTGCTGGGATTCTGTCCCAGGTCCTTTGGAATCGATAAATAAAGTCCGCCAAGTGTTCGTGTGGCACCCTTTGAATGGTGCTCAACTGCTCTAATAAAGATAAATTATCAGATTTACCTAATGCATCCCATGTTGCGATTGAATTTGCAGCGAGACCTCTGAACCACTGTAACACCTTGCCCTTAAGTGACGCAACTAATAGCCTTAGAGCAATGTTCTCCTGCGTGATATTGTGCACCGAGCATAGTGTGGCCATGTCACAGATGTGCTCGACTGGCGCAGTGTAATCCTCTCCAGTGAAATATGGTAGTCCTCGAATGGCTGCAACTGGAATATCATCATGTTGAGCGAGATCTAACAGACTGCCTCCATTGAAGGGTGCGAACGGGTGCTGCCTTGGCGGTGCTGCCATTGGTGGTATTTGTGAAATCAAGACTGGTGTACCAGGTGATAGAACTAGGGCACTAAGAAAAGGAGGTGTTGACTTCGATCTTATAGGGGTTTCAAAAATCCTTCTTGCTGTCCTGCCTCTTCTTCGTGATGGGGATAACTCTCGGTACTTGAAGGGTGCAGAACTTGATCTTGTTTGAATATTTCTCATGTGTGGGCTGCACTAGCATGCAAAAAATAGAACCAGAGTCGCTAGGTATATCGATAGCCTCCAGAAGGCTAGAAAAAATCTGTTGCATACACCAAACAACAAACTAAAATATTAAAATTTCTCTGAAAGTAGCTTTCAAAGTCCCACCGGGCGTGCCAAAAAATGTTATCAATAGTTTTGCACCCTGTTGAATGCAGTATTAAGCAAACTACTAAAAAATGGAAACCTTCTTCAGATGTGGGTGATTTGAACCAAGAAGTAATCTCCAGAGCGAGCTGGTTCTCCGAATGATGAATTCTATTCTAAGTGACCTTCTAGGAAAAAGGATAGAAGGATAAACTGGATTTGAAATCTAAAACTGAAATTCTATCACCCTAAAAATATTGATCAACTATAAGAAGACTCTGATGATAACTCACTATCACCAAATATTTAAAATTAAATTCTCACAATCTCACAACACATATAGTCCAACATTGATTTATGCAAAAGTTAAAATAACACAAAGCATAACCTGAACTAGCATGCAACTCTTGCAAATCACTTGACAATAGTAAGAAAAGAAAAGGATTCAACATATTTGAATCACAAGACAAATCAAATTACTATTCCAAGTCATGAAAAAGAACTGAGAAAGGAAAACTCTGCTATTTTATTGAATGATGGAGTGGAATTCTCAAAATCTGAGCACACATAGGTTTACAAGCTCCCCAAAAAATGTAAGGGCAAGAAACTCTAATTTGAACTGCTGAGAGAAGAGAGCTGAAAAGATTCAGTCTATCAAAACCTAGCTCTCAAGAAACCCTAATCCGAGCTCAAGAAAACCTCAAGGAAAAAAGGCTTCTAACTGTCTCAAAAATTGCTTTAAAGTAGAAAAAAAGCACAATGCTTTCATGATCACATTGTCAAGCTTCTAAAAATAGGCTAATCTTGCTTTAAAAGCTCAAAAAACACCTTATCTCTCCAATATAGGTCCCAAATCAGACCAAGAGGAAAAGTCAATAAAAGATCTACTAAAAATAGCAAGAAAACATAAAGCAATTTATAGAATATTGCTTTATGATTCTGCTTTACAAGGTGCAAATTTACACAATTTGTCTATTTTTTGCAATTAAAGATTTATAATCTTTTGCAAAAAAGAAAACCTCCTTATTCCTCCATTACAAAATTCTAATTTTATCACAAAATCATAAAATAAAACATTACATAATCATCCCTCATGCCTTCGATCTTTAATGATTTTTGTAAAATCAACCTCAAAAATAAAACCCTAAAAAGATCATAGACCTTTAAGCAAAAGCACTTAGGTCATATGGCATCTAATCTTAGGTCACAAGATATTCAACAATATTATCCCCAAGGCTTCATACTTCACCACTTAATATTTCACCAAGGAAAAAGGAAAAAAACTAAGACCTAAACCATAGACCAACTTAGGAATTCGACCTCCATCATATACATTTGGACTTAGATATAATAAATCAAAAGGAAAACATTATGAATTTCAGCCTACATTTAAATTCACCACATGTGTTTTGATTGAATATTCTAGAACAACATGATTTTCAAATTAGGGTTTCGATCAAAACAAAATCAAACCCTAATGATCACTCATTTCACACTCCTCATCTTTAAAGAAAGAAGTTATGCCGCCGCCATGACTCTGTCAAGCTCGAGCTCAAAAGCTTTGAGGAACCATTCCACATTCACTAGTGGTCTGAAACTCCAGTGGGTAAGCTTCATTTTGTCTTCGTTGAAGTTCCTTCACTTATTATCAAATGCCAAAAAGATCCTAAGGCCACGGACTGTCACAAGCTTATGAGTTTATTTCTCTGATATTTTCCTTGCTGTGCTTTGATTCACCTCAGCCGACAAGAACTTCGAGCTCGGCCCTATCAGTATACTCCATGAAAGCTCGCCTTGTATTACTATTTTCCTCCTACCACGTAGAGGTAAGCTTCCTATCATAGCTTCATAGCTTTTTGGGATGACATTTTGTTCTTCTAGCCCTAAGGTCACGACTATACACAGTCTAATATCATTATTTCCTTGTTCTTCTATGCTTAAATCTATTATTGTTGTGCTCTATTCCATTGTGAGAGCTCGACCATTGCTTAAGAACTCGAACCCTTGCGTCTGGAAGCTATCTGCAACTTAAGCCGTGGCTAGAGTGTCTACTTCGGCCTCGAACTGGTAATTTCTCTCTGCTTTCTTTGGTTCTCTGAAAACTTAAAGGGTTCCTTCCCTAATCATAGATTTCGGCCATGTTTAGGCCATGTCGAATGCGCACTGTAGGAAGCATTCTTTTGAATTTTGGGCTTGACCCAGAATAGAAAAAGCCCTCTTTATGCATTCCTAAGTGTAAATTTGTTTATGGGTGTCATAGAAATTTGAACAAAACTATAACTTCTTGCTTCTTATGCCCAACCCACCTTAGGAAACTCGCATTTCTATATTCTTGCTATTCAATTCAAGATTTCACATGGGTTATCTCTGTAGCTACCTCCTTTGCATTTTGAAGCTAAAATGAAAGTGGGTTTTTTAAATTATTAAAGAAAACTGCATTTTTCTTCTCCTCTGAAGCTTGATTTAGCACAAAAAACTGCATCTTTGTACTCTACTGCTGATTTCATGAGAAACCCATATGGGTATCGTAGATTATTATATTTCCTGCACTTTGAAAACAAACCCACATGTGGGTTTTTTGAGATTTTTGAAGAGAACTGTATTTTCGGAACTTGGCTCAACACAACAATCCACATTTTGACTCAACTGCTGTCACGAGCAAAAATTCACATGGGTCATTGTGATTATTGTTTTCTGTATCTTAAATGTAACCCTAGACATGGATATTTGAGACTCAAAACTATAAATCTGTTTATGAATATGAGCTCGACCAGAACAAAAAACTTATTATGAACCTCTGAAACAAAGGAAAACTTAAATGATTGTATCCTCATTAAATCTCCTTGGCATTCTGCACCTTCCAAAAGAAAGCATCTTCATTGCATCACTTCAGAAATGAAAACTCATGGCGGGAATAATAAGACTCTGCATGTTGCTCTGTAGTTAACTCATTGACTCATATTACTCGGTATTCTGTTTTGGCATTTCTATAGCTCTCCTCAATATTTGTATAAAACCTGAATTTGACTCATAATTGTTTTTCCTTTTGATAAAAACATCCGATTCCTCTTGCTACGGAATTGTCTTCGACATGGAACTGTAGACTACCTTTGAAAAAAACATCTAATGCACATTCTGAGAATATTCTCCAGGCACTTAGAATCTTGGCAGAAAGTGTAATACCTTGAGAATGCTTCTGTATAGGTTCATTGTGAAGAGAAGGATCTCCATGCTTGTATTTTGTACGTACATCAGTGTCCTTTTGATTTTCATTCATCTTAACAAAGCAACATCTATCTTCTGCTTCAAACATATGTCTCCATAATCTGATTTTTGCAATTCTGCTCATGTGTGCCTTACTTGACACCTATAACTCACTGAAAACAAATTGAATGCACATCAAATTTGATTGCTGTCCTCCACTAATCATTGATACATGATCTCGTTTGAGGCACCATCCCAACCAAAATGAGTTAACTATCCTTGCTGTAGCTTCTAATAACCAGTACTCCATATCTAGGTACTGTATCACTGATGCTTGTTACTGTATCAAGCTACTTTCCTTGAGACAAAAATTGTCATGGTTAAGACCCCAAATCACAATTGATCCAAAGTGAACTCCCGCTTCTCTAGTTTTAGCACCTATGCAGGACTTTAGCTAAAACATTGAGTCATAATGGACTGTACCTAGTCTTCTGCTCTTAGGCATAACTGACACCTCAAAAACTGCCTGCTCTTTCTTTAATATTCTGGAAAGACCACTAGCTTGACACTTATAACTCCCTGAAGATATAACAAAAGAATCTTTGCTATGCAATATTTGCTTAAGATATAAAAGATAAGTAAATCCAATAATATTGCAAATTCTGGCTTTTAAAGCATTTGAATTTTGTTACCTCCAGCATGATTCTATGCTTATGCATTGTGAAGAGAAGGACTTCTTAAAAATACTGTACCCATGCAATATTGTCTGAACAAACAATAGAGTCCCTTGACTTCTGGACCTCCACAGCCTAGCTTTGACAATTTTATTCAAGTAACTCTCTGAAAACAATTTGAATGAACAGTAATTGCTACCCCGCCTTAAGCATTGATAAGCATTGATAAACAATCCTCTTAATCATTCTAGTGTTTGTCTGTTGTAAAAGGACCTCTTAGTATATATTGTATCCATGCTTGCTCACTGTACGCACAACAATGTTCCTTTGACCTTCCTTAATCTTAACACAACAACTTTCACTTTCTACTTTTGAATTCTGTAGAGATTTTTTTGAATTGAAACATATCATTAGTAGGAACCACCTCTACTCACCAGTTCATATGTATAACCGACAACTCAGAAATCATTCTGGAAAGAAAATACTTGCTCCTCCGTTATTATTCTGTAATGATCTCTTTGTTATTACAATTCATAATGCAGTATTTACTTTACCAGTCAACTAGAACTAGAAATTCATTCAACGCTCAAATGCACTGTGTGTCCTTTTTATTCTTTGAGCAGCATGGTACTCTTCATGCATTTTTATGTTTCACTATACAAACTGCTCTTAAAATCTGTTCTCTTTGACGATAAAAGTCAAAACAAAACAATAATGATTAATGTATGCCTGTTCACTATCCTTGACCGATTGAAAAAGAAATGATTAACTGAAACTTGCATGACATACATAGTTATGATCAGTTAGACATGAACTTATTCAACAATATCTGATGCAAATGTACTTAGTTGAATTCCTTAAGTGAACTAAACTCACTATTCACCTGTAGCCTTCAGAAAGAAACCCTGATCATTATGAATGAACAGTTGGTTTCGTTGCTTGATGGATAAATCTGTTTTTAATCTTTCAGTTGTTCTTTGTTTCATTTGATGAAAATGATAAAGTATCTTTTAAAATCAGCCCATTTAATGAATAGGGCAGCATGCCGAGCTCTACCCTTGTGGGAACCCGTTTTCCTCCACATGCTTGGTCTTCGAATAATGTTCAGCTTCATGACTTTACCTCTACCTGCACAAGGAAGCAAACAACGTTAGCATAAAAAATAGAACATGTTGATCATGATATTGTTATCTCTCTTTCGGCTCACTTCTTTCAGACTGCACTTGATTGATTGTGTCAATGCATAGTTAATAGTAGGCTGTACTATTGTGGGTGCCCCATATAAGTTACATCATAATCAGAGCCAATGACACCCCTCTTTTCCTCTTATAGGTCGACAAAGCTCAAGATGACGAGGTGCACCATTTAGCATCAAGCGTCGATAATCAAGCAATGATGATTATGCTGTCACTTATGTGCTTTCCTTTCTGTACCTTCAGTAGTGCAATGTGCTATTAGCAATGTGTTGTAATAGTTATATCCACGGCTTGTGTGGATCTTTGATTTCAATTCTGCTTTTCATTTGAAATGAAAATGCATTTTCATGCAATGTTGTAATATCATTATGTTTGTGAAATCAAATGAAGCCTTGTAAGAGATGAGTCTTTCTATGAAATAAAAGAAAGCATTTAAAATGCTATTTGCTTATTTAGTCAATTTTGTATTTCTACTAAATCTGGAACATCTGAATGGCATTCTGAAAACTCCATTTTTTCTTTAAAATGCATAACCGTTACTCAATGAAGATAATAATGCGAAACAACATTGAACTTAAGTTGCAATTCCATTTTATGATGTGATAACATTCAGCGAGCTCCTCCATTTGAGCTGTGGCAAAAAATTGGTAACAAGTACAACATCCAGTTTCAAGATGGAAGATGTTGTTGGTTCTTTGCTGTCAGAAGAGATGAGAAGGAAATCTTCTGAGATGGCGAAGGAAGCTCTTGCTGTCAGAGGAGGTCGAAAGAGAAAGGCAAGAAGGACAAGAAATCTTAATTGAAATCAGAGGGGAGATCAAAGTCTCCTGGCAGGAAGTCCAAGGTGAAGTGCTGGAACTATGGGCAACCTGGTCATGTCCGAAAGGATTGTAAAGAGGAGAAGAAGAAGAAGAAGTATTCTTCCAACAATGATTCTTCTCATAGTGATAAAGACGCCTTCATTGTAGCCTTGGCTACACAGGCATCAGATGGTGTCTGGTTGATTGATTCTAGAGTATCTTTTCACATGACATCTCATAGAGAATGGTTCACGAAGTATGAAGAATACGATGGTGGAAAGGTGTCTTTGGCAAGTGATTCAAATTTGGAAATTTTTGGCCGTGGAAGAGTCAGAATCCAATTCCTTGATGGCAGAGTAAAGGGGATCAAGGATGCAATGCATATGCCAGGTCTGGCTCGAAATTTTCTTTCTGTTAGTAAGCTGAATGATATTGGAGTACAAGTCACGTTGTCTGGAAATGGCTGCAAGATGACTAGAGGTTCAATGGTGTTGGCTAGAGGTGCTCGAATTGGTACCCTGTACAAGCTGGATGCATAGACTGTTCAATATAACAGTGTCTCTGTAAAGTCACAGAAAGCTACTCATGGAGGTAAAGAGGGAAATATCCCTAATTATGTAAACTCTATGGAAGTAAAACTTCAAGTAGAGAAGACTATGCTTTGGCATCATAGGCTAGGCCACATAGGAGAAAAATGTTTAAAAACCTTGAAGAATAAAAACCTAGTTGAGGGGCTTGAAGATTGTAATCTCGAATTTGAATTCTGTGAGCATTGTATATATGGAAAACAACACCGTGTTTCATTTTACTCAAGTCCTCATAAATCTTCTGGTTTGCTAGATTATATTCATTCGGATGTGTTTGGTCCAGTGGATGTTCCTTCTTTGTCTAAGTCAAGATACTATGTGTCGTTCATTGATGATTATTCAAGAAGAGCATTTGTTTATTTTTTGAAAAGTAAATCAGAAGTGTTCAGTCGGTTTAAGGAATTTAAAAACCTTGTTGAAAATCAGATTGGTAGAAAAATAAAATGCTTAAGCATTGATAATGGCGGTGAATTTTGTTCTGATGAGTTTGAAAGATATTGTAAAGACCATGGGATTAAAAGACATAAGACTACACCTTATAATCCACAACATAATGGAGTTGCAGAAAGATTCAATAGGATAGTGATGGAGAGAGCACAAAGTATGCTCAATAGTGCTAGCTTAGAGGAGAAGTTCTGGGTTGAGGCTATATCTATTGCATGTTACCTAATAAATCGTTCTCCAAACTCTGTTCTTGTTGAGAAAACACCTTTGGAAGCGTGGTTTGGTAAGAAGCCCTCTCTTAGACATATTCGAGTCTTTGGCTGTGAAGCATATGTATATGTGCTGGATGTGAAAAGATCCAAATTGGAGAACAAGGCTGTCAAATGTATTTTTATCTGCTATAGTGCTGGCATAAAAGGATACAAGCTTTGGAATCCTGATACAGAGAAGGTTGTATACAACAGAAGTGTAATCTTTCATGAGTTGAAACCTTCTACCTTGGATCTGCAGTCAGAGACAAAGTTTGAAAACAATAAGGATGTAGCTGTAATTCCTCCTACACCAGAGAAAAAGGAATTAAAAATTGAAAATGAACCTGAATATGAGGAGAGCTCAAGCAGTTCTGAAAGTTCGGAAGAAGAAGAACAACCTCAGCCTTAGCAAGTGAGGAGGTCAACCCGTGAAAGAAAACAACTTGATAGGTATGGATTCTCTTTGATTGATTCTACTTGTGCCTATGCTTTGATTTCTAGCACTGATGAGCCTAGGACTGTGAAAGAGGTATTTAAAATGTTTGATTCAGACTCTTGGTTGGAAGCCATGAATGGAGAAATGGCATCATTAGAAAAGAATGAAACTTGGAGTTTGGTGCCCTTGCCTAAAGGCATAAAAGCTGTTGGCTGCAAATGGGTATTTAAGAAGAAGATTGGTCTGGATGGCTGTGTGGAAAAATATAAGGCGAGGTTGGTTGCGAAGGGTTATTCCTAGGTAGAGGGAATTGATTATGGGGAGATTTTTTCTCTTGTAGCAAAGCTGACATCTATTAGATTTCTTTTGTCACTTGCAGCTGCATATGACTTAGAGGTCGAATAGATGGATGTGAAGACAACATTTCTTCATGGTTATCTTGAAGAAGAAATCTATATGTCCCAGCCTGAGCACTTTGTTGAAAAAGGTAAAGAGAAACTGGTTTGCAAGTTAAAAAAGTCTTTGTATGGGTTAAAGCAGTCACCTAGAATGTGGTACCAGAAATTTGATATTTTTTAATTGTCTTTGGGATTTGTGAGATCAAAATCTGATCATTGTGTCTATTACAAAGTTGAAAGTGATCAAGTTCTTATTATTGCTCTCTATGTTGATGATATGCTATTCATAGGCAATAGTAAGCTAATGATTTCTGATTTTAAGTCTGAGTTGTCTGCTAAGTTCGAAATGAAAGATCTTGGGGCAACAAGGTATATTCTGGGGATGGAGATAACCAGGGACAAGAAGAATAGAAAAATTTGGCTCAGTCAGAGTAAGTATATCAGGACTGTTCTAGAGAGATTTTGTATGAGTGGATACATTTTCATGATGAATGGTGGTGCAACGAGTTGGATGAGTAAGTAGCAGACTATAGTCACTTTGTCCACTACAGAGGCTGAATACATGGCAGCTACTCATGCTTGTAAAGAAGTAGTTTGGTTGAAGCGTTTGTGTTCTAACATTGGTTTTGATGTAGGACAAATAACTATTTTCTGTGACAGTTAGAGTGCAATTTGTCTGGCAAAGAATCCTATTTTCCATGCCAGGACGAAACATATTGACATGCAGTATCAGTTTGTACAAGATATGGTGGAAGATGGAAAGGTTAGTTTGGAAAAGGTTGATACTCTGGAGAATGTTGCAGATGCATTGACGAAGCCAGTGAGCACAAACAAGTTCAGGTGGTGTGCTAGTTCAATGGGCCTTAGTTCCCATGATTTTTAGTAAGTTATGTTGTGCTCTAGAGGTGCCTGTGTGATCTTCATCAAGTGGGAGATTGTTGGAAATTTATGTCTCAATCATCACAGGCTAAAACCTCTATTGGAGCCAAGTCAGTGTGACATACTTTGGGTCTGGCCGACTAGCAGCTTTGAAACATTATGTTTTGTACAAGTCGCTGTGACCTTACAAGAGTCTTTCCGAATGGTTACACATTGGTGTATTCGCTGTGACATTTCGTTCAGTATAATCTCTGACCACCTGTGGAGATCTCTGGTCGATAGGACATTCTATTGGATATCGGGGAAAGTCTTGGATGTTCACTATGAGCTCTTAGCGATGTGTTAATGTCTCACCGACAACATTTAGTTTGAAGTCATCGGGGAAACTTGGCCGAAAGAAATACTATCGGTAAGAAGTCTTACCGATGTGGGAATGTCACACCGACCGTATTCATTCGGGGTAACTCAAAGGTCTCGGGAAGAAGTCCCAGTGACCGATGAAGGTCTCGCTGATGGGGACACACTTGGAGGCATCGGGGTAACACTAAGGGTTCACTAAGAACTCTTAGCGATGGAAAAAAGTCTTTCCAGCCATTCGATGCTCGATGTAACATAAGGATCTCGGAGTAAAGTCTCAGCGAAGGACATATGTATTGGCGATAGATGAGCCTTTCAGAGTAACATAAGAGATCTCGATGAAACCTCTTGGTGACAGTTGAATGTCTTAGCAATGAAGAAGTCTATTGTTGGTATGACTTGAGAACCCAGTATGAAGTCTTGGCGAGAGCGGTAAGTCTTGCCGACAGTATGACATTTCGATGTGACTTTGAATATCGGTATGTGGTCTCACTGAAAGGCGATTGTCTCACCGAATGGAAATCTCACATCTAGGTGACATATGAAGCTTCGGTATGACATCTCATCGAAAGCGATGAGTCTTAGCGATAGTCTTCTGAGCTCGATGTAACATCTTGCTGATAGGTAAACTCTTGGCGATATCAAATGCTGACTATGTTGGCATCGGGGAGACACGGTCAGTGTCTCACTAACATGCCAACACAGATTGAAGCCTTTTGACCGAGTGAGACTTTCCTATGTGGCGTCTCGTGGACCAATAGGAGAAGCTGAATGGGAACCATTGGAAGACAGTTCGTTGTGGCAGTTCTGAGAGGAAGCTCGACAGACAGGGAACAACATGAATATAGTTTGTAGTTGCAGATGCTCGGGGGTTCAATGGTTAGTTCGATCAACAGTTCGAATTGTATTAGAGTGATTTCTATTATGTGAAGACTGTAACTTGAAGGTTCTTGTACAAGATTGTTCATGGTGAATGCTACTGTAAACAGACATCAGAAAGATAAGTCTGATACTTGTATGTAATCTTTATTACTGTAATACAAAGTGACTTCTCTTGGTGTGGTGGGTTTTTCTCCAGTAAGGGTTTTCCCACGTAAATCTGGTGTTCATTGTTAGAGTAAAGTAATTAATTAACTTTACTCTCCTCTTAAGACTTCACTTTATGCACATATATTAGTCATTTAATAATTAATACTAATTATTAAATGCACTCACCTTAGGGTTAGGTTTTCCTTTCGATTTAGATCTCCTTTTATAAGGATTGATTTCTTGTATTCTATTACTCTCTTGATTCATTCATTTTTCTGATAATACATTTTGTACATTATCAGAGCCAAACCCTTGTTTTGTTCTCTCTCTTTCTCTGTGACAAGGTTCTTGCATGCAAGTGTTCATTGGGTTCTGTGGATTTGTTTTTCTCAAATCCTACATGGTATCAGAGCCAGATCTGCTGTAGCTTGTTCAGTTTTTTGAAAGAATTAGAGATCTAGGTTTTGGTTGCATCAGATCTGTGTTTGTTTTCCAATTTTTATTTGGAATAGGGGGGTTCTTTTTTTTTTGGTGCACTTTGAGCTCAAACGGACCTCACCGTTGAGCTCGCAACGTCCAAAAACCCCTATTTTCATATAAAAAATGTCCGATTTGGTCATAGTTGATCAGGGAAGCAAAAAAATTTTGGCCCCAAGGCCGTACGGCCTCAGAGCACAATCTACGAAGTCAAAAAAATAAAAAAAATAAAAATTCAAAGTTTTTTTTTAATTTTTTTTACACAGCCAGTGTAAATTCTGGCTGCCGCCTGCCGGCCACCAAGCGGACACCAGGCGGCCGCCCGCTAGCCGCTCAGGCCAATGGAACTGCCCAGCGGTCGCCGGAAGGCCGCCCGGCTAGTGGCGCTCCGCCCACTGACTGCTCGCCGACGGGCCGCCATTGTGCCACCTGAGCACCGCCCGCGTGCCACACGCGTGCCACCACCTATGTACCAACCCCTGGTCGGCCCATATGATCAAGGGCCACATAATTTGAGCCCTTGAGGGTTGTATTTTTTTTCTCAAAACCTTTTATGCTCCTCTCATTCAATCGGGCATATCTCGGGCGTTTGAGCTTAGATTTTAGAAACGAAAATAGGCGTTGGAAAGCTGGCTCCGAGCCCGTTTGGATGGTGTAGGAATTTTTTCAAAATTTTCTAGTTTGGTTGCATCTTTTCGCAGTCAAAGTCAGATGATCCTTTTGCACTCTGAGGGGCATAACTTGCTCAATTTTGCTCCATTTTTTGAAAGCGAATAGGTGTCAGAAAGGTGGTTCTGTGCTCTTTCCAGATCTGCAGTCTATTTCATCAAAAAATTCTTTAGGTACACAGAGATTTGTCTCCAACATATACTGCTTTCTATTATTTTTTGGCTTTCAGTTTGTACTGGGGTTTGAATTTTGCATTGTGGGGGGGTGTTTTTTTCTTGATTTCTGTCATTTACATCATAAAACCAAAATCCATAAACACCAAAAACAAAACAAAAAAACCCCCTTTTGCATCTTCTGTCTAGTTCTGAAAGACCACTAAATAATAATAATAAAATTTAGAGCAGTTGAGACACAGTTCACAGGATGGCCGATAGATCTATTGAATCTCTCACACCGCATAATTATCACACTTGGAAGGGTCGCATGATGACTCTTCTCCAGTCTCGAGGGTTATGGTCCTGTTTGGATGAGGTTCAGCCTCAGTTGACTCACCCCTTTAAGGTTATGCAACACAGGAATAATATGGATCAGGCTATGGGATTCATGGCTTTGCACATCTCAGACAGTCTCCTGTTTCATCTTGATAGGTGTCTCACTCCTCAAGCCATTTGGACCAAGTTTGATGGACTTTTTGGCACTATCAACGAGTTTAGAGCATTGCAGCTTGAGGCCGAGTTGACTTCCTTGGTACCTGATTCGTTTCCCTCCATTGAGAACTTTCTGATGAAGTTCAAACAACAAAGATCTATCTTGCAGGGTTGTGGCAAGACTAAGACTGATACAGAGTGCATCTTCCTAATCCTCTCCAAGCTTCGGGGTCCATTTCAGATCTTTTCTTCGACCTTCTATTCCACCATGGATGCCTTGGGTACTCGCCATGTCATGCCTACCTTTGAGGTGTTTTGTGATCGTCTGACTCGTGAGCAAGCCAAGCTCAAGCAGATGGATTCACTTTCAGGTTCACAGAACCAAGCATTGGTAGCTCAGTCATCTCAGGGGAAGCAGAAGCAAAAACAAAAACCAGAGACCACAGAGCATTGGAAGGATTCTAGTTCATAGCACACCTCTGATTCACTTTCTCCTACGAGGGAATCATCGAAGAAAGATAGACCTAAGTGTGCTTATTGTAATAATCCAGGACATGATGAGTCCAAGTGTTATGAGAAGAAGATAGATGGATATGCCAAACAGGTTTCAAATTTGACAACTCTTCTTGAGAGGAACAATATTCATCACTCTTCTTCCTCTACATCAGGCGGGTCTTCTTCTTCTTCACCATCATTCCAGATAGATGGATAGCCCCACATAAGGGTCATGCATTATGTGCAACCACCAGTTCACATTCATCCAGATGGCTACTAGATTCAGGTGCTTCACACCATATGGCATCTTCTTAGGCCATGTTCTCATCTTTCGAGGCTGCATCCTCACCACACATATTGATGGGTAATAACACTTATATGAGTGTATGTGGGAAATGTTCTATAAACATTGATGATGGTACATTCAATGATGTACTATGTGTTCCATCTTTGTCTACTAACCTTCTCTCCATCTATTAGATTGCTGACAGTGGGACAGGGAAGACAGTTGAGTTCACACCCGATTCAGTGCACATTAGAGACATTCAGACTGGCAACATTGTTGCAACAGGGACAATTGATCATTCTTCCCAGTTGTATGCATTCACACACTTTGGTCCACCATCTCCACTGTCTGAGTTTTCCTCTCTTTCCACAAGAGAGCATGCAGTATCTGAGGTGAAGTTTGGTCACTTGAACTTATGTGTTCTTCCATCTGTTCATGAGACTAGTGTTGTGACTTCTACACCTCTACCTCTTGTTGAGATCACATCTGTTCAGCAGGATTCCTCTTCAGCTATGACTGACATTGTTGCTCCACTCATCGAGCCATCAAGTGTAGTTGTTGAGGCCATATCAGAGGAAATTCCTTTCCTCACAGATGACAGTTTCAACACACCTATTATCCCATCTTCATTGGAGATTCCATTTCAGGATCATCTTGAGTTGTTTGATTCACCATCCTGTTATTCAGACAGTCACACTGCAGTTCCGTTCTTTAGTGAGCATCATCCAGGACTTCCATTTTCACCTCACGTCCAGGGATTTCCTCTTCCTCGACTGTTGGATCTGTTTCTTCCTCCGAGGAGACACATTGTTTTGATCATTGGCACAAGGGTTCTCTCATTCTGGGGGGGCTTTGGAGTCTCTTCTCTCTCCTATGGGGGGGAACATATTTTTTACTTGTGTGATAGAAGCAGTTCTCAGGGGGTCATGTTGAGTCCTTCTATCTCTCTTCTTCTTTCACTCTTGTTCATCTCTTTTTGGAGATGAGTTTTTTTTCCCACTGGGTTTTCTCCTTTAATCCACTTTATAGAGATTTTGTTGTATTCAGGTACCTGATCAGGCCATGTTGCCGGGACCCACAATTGCATTGTAGCTCCTTTGCTTTCTTTTGCATTTTTTGTAGCTGCATTGTAGCTCATCTTAAGGGGGGTGTTAGAGTAAAGTAATTAATTAACTTTACTCTCCTCTTAAGACTTCACTTTATGCACATATATTAGTCATTTAATAATTAATATTAATTATTAAATGCACTCACCTTAGGGTTAGGTTTTCCTTTCGGTTTAGATCTCCTTTTATAAGGATTGATCTCTTGTATTCTATTACTCTCTTGATTCATTCATTTTTTTGATAATACATTTTGCACATTGTCAGAGCCAAACCCTTGTTTTGTTCTCTCTCTTTCTCTGTGACAAGTTTCTTGCATGCAGGTGTTCATTGGGTTCTGTGGATTTGTATTTCTCAAATCCTACATTCATATGTGTGTGTATATTTCTCTGTCTCTGTTATCTGTTTCAAGTGCATCTTAATTGGATTGTAATTGTAAAATTTAAAAGTCTCTACATTCTTCCTTGAGGTTTTGACGTTAGGAGAGTTGTTTCCACATCTAGCTTTCCTTACATGTTCAAGTTGCGTTGGGTTCTGTTTTCAGAGCTCTTCAAGATGATGTTGGTTTCATTAGGTTCTGAGACTGTGAATTTTTTTGCCTTTCTGACTGGCCTCTTTACCTGGTTTGACCCCAACTTTGAACGGGCATAACATGAGTGTATGAGCCCCTTTTTTGCCATTTCAAGTTTAGTTGGGTTCCATTTTTTTAGATCTTCAAAATGATGTTGGCTTCATCAGGTTCCGAAACTGTGAAATTTTTCGCTTTTTTGATTGGCCTCTGTACCCGGTTTAACCGCAAATTTGACCGGGCATAACTTGAGCATATGAACACCTTTTTTGCTCGTCCAAGTTGCATTGGGTTCCATTTTTTGAGATCTTGAAGATTATGTTGGTTTTTTCAGGTTCTTAGACTGAATTTTTTTTCGCCTTTCAAACTTGCCTCTTTACCTAGTTTGACCCAACTTTGACCGAGCATGACTTGAGCGTCTGAGCTCATTTTTTGCCCGTTCAAGTTGCATTGGGTTTCGTTTTTTGAGCTCTTCAAGATGATGTTGGTTTCATAGGGTTCTGAGGCTGTGAATTTTTTTGCCTTTCTGACCGGCCTCTGTACTTGGTTTGATCCCAACTTTGACCGGGCATAACTTGAGCGTATGAGCTCCTTTTATGCCCGTTCAAGTTGCGTTGGTTTCCATTTTCAGAGCTCTTCAAGATGATGTTGGTTTCGTCAAGTTCTGAGACTGTGAAATTTTTTGCCTTTCTAACTGGCCTCTTTACCTAGTTTGACCCCGACTTTGACTAGGCATACTTGAGCGTATGAGCTCCTTTTTCGCTCATTCAAATTGCGTTGGGTTCCATTTTCTAAGCTCTTCAAAATGATGTAGGTTTCATTAGGTTTTGAGACTGATTTTTTTTTCTTTTTGTTGATGTAAATAAAGTCTTGTACCTAGTTAATTCATTACTAGGGGACTTATTTACACATGTTAAGTTTACTTAGGTCCTAGGAAAGAATCTTTCTAGAAGATGTTAGTTGCCATTAGTTGTTATCTTATCCTTTGACAACTACTACATGTGAACCTAGGTAAGTGTGATTAGTTATCTCATATCATTGACATTTAATATAGTTTATTCTTGTCATATTTTATTCTCTCTTTTGTGCTTTCCATTTGGTCTCAAAATCTTGGCAGCCATAGCCAATTCTAACACTTTTCTGAGTGGCCTCTCTAAATGGTTTGAACCCAACTTTGGCCAGGCATAATTTGAGTGTATGAGCTCCTTTTTCGCCCATTCAAGTTGTGTTGAGATCTATTTTCTAAGCTCTTCAAGATGATGTTGGTTTTTTCAGGTTCTGAGACTATGGTTTTTTTTGCTTTTTTGACTGGCCTTTCTATCCGGTTTGACCCCAACTTTGACTGGGCATAACTTAAGCATATGAGCTTCTTTTTCACCTGTTCAAGTTGCATTTGGTTTTCTTTTCTGAGCTCTTTAAGATGATGTTTGTTTTTTTAGGTTTTGAGACTGTGAAATTTTTCTCCTTTCTGACTAGCCTCTCTACCCGGTTGACCCCAACTTTGACTGGGCATAACTTGATCGTTTGAGCTCCTTTTTCGCTCGTTCAAGTTGCGTTGGGTTCCATTTTCTGAGCTCTTCAACATGATGTTTGTTTTATTAGGTTCTGAGATTGAAATTTTTTTCCTTTTTGACTGGCCTTTGTACCTGGTTTGACCCCAAATTTGACTGGGCATAACTTGTGCGTATGAGCTCCTATTTCGCCCGTTTAAGTTCTGTTGGGTTCAATTTTATGAGCTCTTCAAGATGATGTTGGTTTCATCAGGCTCTAAAACTATGAAATTTCTCGCCTTTCCAACTGGCCTCCATACTCGGTTTGACCCCAACTTTGACTTGGCATAGCTTGAGCATATGAGCTCCTTTTTCGCCCATTCAAGTTGCGTTGGGTTCCATTTTCTGTGATCTTCAAGATGATATTGGTTTCATAAGGTTCTGAGACTATGATTTTTTTTGCCTTTTTGACTAGCCTCTGTACTTGGGTTGACCCCAACTTTGATCGGGCATAACTTGAGTGTATGAGCTCCATTTTCATCTATTCAAGTTGCGTTGGGTTCTGTTTTCGGAACTGTTGAAGATGATGTTGATTTCATCAGGTTCTAAGATTGTGAAATTTTTTGCCTTTTTGACTGACCTCTGTACTCAGTTTGAACCCAACTTTAAATGGGCATAACTTGAGCGTATGAGCTCCTTTTCGCCCGTTAAAGTTGCATTGGGTTACATTTTCTGAGCTCTTTAGGATTATATGTTGATTTCATTAGGTTCTGAGACTGTGAAATTTTTTGCCTTTCTGACTGGCTCTGTACCTGGTTTGACCCCAACTTTGACTGGACATAACTTGAGTGTATGAGCTCTTTTTTCACTTGTCCAAGTTGCGTTGGGTTCCATTATCTGAGTTCGTCAAGATGATGGTTTCGTTTGTTTCTAAGACTGAAATTTTTCGCCTTTTCGACCAGCCTCTATACCTAGTTTGACCCCAACTTTGACCAGGCATGACTTGAGTGTGTGAGCTCATTTTTTGCCCATTCAAGTTGCGTTGGGTTCCGTTTTCTAAGCTCTTTAAGATGATGTTGGTTTCGTCAGGTTCTGAGACTATGAAATTTTCACTTTTCTGACTAGCCTCTATACCCGGTTTGACCCCAACTTTGATTGGGTATAACTTGAGTGTATGAGCTCCTTTTTTGCCCGTTCAAGTTGCGTTGGGTTCCATTTTCAGAGCTCTTCAAGATGATGTTGGTTTCATCAGGTTCTAAGACTGTAAAAATTTTCACCTTTCTAATTGGCCTTTGTACCAGGTTTGACCCAAATGTTGACCTAACATAACTTGATTATATGAGCTCCTTTTTCACTCGTTCAAGTTGTGTTGGGTTCCGTTTTCCTAGCTATTCAAGATGATGTTGGTTTCGTTAGGTTATGAGACTGTGAAATTTTCTTCTTTCTAACTGGCCTATTTGCCTGGTTTGACCCCAACTTTGACCGGGCATAACTTGAGTGTATGAGCTCCTTTTTTGTCCGTTCAAGTTGCATTTGGTTTTGTTTTATGAGCTCTTCAAGATGATGTTGGCTTCGTCAGGTTTTGAAATTGTTAAAATTTTTTCCTTTTTGAGTGGCCTTTGTACCCAATTTGACCCCAACTTTGACCGAGTATAACGTGAGCGTATGAGCTCCTTTTTCGCCCTTTCAAGTTGCGTTGGGTTCCATTTTCTGAGCTCTTCAAGGTGATGTTGGTTTCATCAGGCTTTGAGACTATGAAAATTTTCACCTTTTTGACTGGCCTCTGTACCCCGGTTTGAGCCCAACTTTGAGAGGGCATAACTTGAGCGTATGAGCTCTTTTTTCACCTGTTCAAGTTGCGTTGGCTTCCATTTTCTGAGCTCTTCAAAATGATGTTGGTTTCATTAGGTTGTGAGATTGTGTGAAATTTTTTGTCTTTCTGACTGGCCTCTATAACTGGTTTGACCCCAACTTTGAACAGGATAACATGAGCATATGAACTCCTTTTTCGCCCGTTCAATTTTAGTTGGGTTCCATTTTTTGAGCTCTTCAAAATGATGTTGGTTTCATCAAGTTCTGAGACTATTAATTTTTTTTCCTTTCTGATTGGCCTCTCTAGACACGGTTTGACCCCAACTTTGACTTGGCATATCTTGAGGGTATGAACTCCTTCTTTGCCCCTCTAAGTTGCATTGGGTTCCATTTTGTGAGCTCTCCAAGATGATGTTGGTTGCGTTCGGTTCTAAGACTATGAGATTTTTTCACCTTTCAGACTTGCTTTTGTACCCGGTTTGACCCAACTTTGACCAAGCATGACTTGAGCTTTTGAGCTCATTTTTTGCCCTTTCATGTTGTGTTAGGTTCCGCTTTCTGAGCTCTACAAGATGATGTTGGTTTCATCATGTTTTGAGACTATGATTTTTTTTGCCTTTTTGACTAGCCTCTGTACCTGGTTTAACCCTAACTTTGACCGAGCATAACTTGAGCATATGAGTTCCTTTTTTTCCCATTGAAGTTGTGTTGGGTTCCATTTTTAGAGCTCTTCAAGATGATGTTGGTTTCGTCAGGTTTTGAGACATTGAATTTTTTTGCTTTTCTGACTGGTCTCTATACCCGGTTTGACCAACTTAGACCAGGCATAACTTGAGCATATGAACTCCTTTTTCGCCCGTTCAAGTTGCGTTGGGTTCCATTTTTAGAGCTCTTCAAGATGGTGTTGGTTTCGTCCGTTCTGAGACTAATTTTTTTTACCTTTTTGATTAGCCTCTATACCTGGTTTGACCCCAAATTTAACCAGTCATAACTTGAGCGTATGAGCTCCTTTTTCACCCATTCTAGTTGCGTTAGGTTTCATTTTCTGAGCTCTTCAAGATGATGTTGGTTTCGTCAGGTTCTGAGACTGTGAAATTTTTTGCCTTTCAGAATGGCCTTTGTACCCGGTTTGACCCCAACTTTGACTAGGCATAACTTGAGCAAAGGACCTCCTTTTCCGCCTGTTCAAGTTGCATTGGGTTTCATTTTTTGAGCTCATCAAGATGATGTTGGTTTCGTTAGGTTCTAAGATTGTGAATTTTTTTGCCTCTCTGACTGGCCTCTTTACCTAGTTTGACCCAAACTTTGACCGGGAATGACTTGAGCGTGTGAGCTCCTTTTTCGCCCATTCAAGTTGCATTGGGTTCCATTTTCTATGCTCTTCAAGATGATGTGGGTTTCGTCAGATTTTGAGATGTTGAAATTTTTCGCCTTTGTGACTGGCATTTCTACACAATTTGACCCCAACTTTGACCGGGCATAATTTGAGCGTATGAGCTCCTTTGTCGCCCGTTCAAGTTGCGTTGGGTTCCATTTTCTTAGCTCTTCAAAATAAATGTTGGTTTTGTCAGGTTCTAAGACTATGAATTTTTTCACCTTTTTGACTGGCTTACCTGGTTTGACCCCAACTTTGATCGGGCATGACTTGAGCATATGAGCTTCTTTTTCGCCTGTTCAAGTTTCGTTGTGTTGCATTTTCTAAGGTCTTCAAAATGATGTTGGTTTCATTTGGTTTTGAGACTCTTAAATTTTTTGCCTTTCTGATTGCCTTTAGTACTCGATTTGACCCCAACTTTGACCAGGCATAATTTTAGCATATGAGCTCCTTTTTCACTCATTCAAGTTTCATTGGGTTCCATTTTCTGAGCTGTTCAAGATGATGTTGGTTTCGTTAGGTTATGAGATTGTGATTTTTTTTCCTTTTTGACTAGCCTGTACCTGGTTTGACCCCAACTTTGACCAGACACAACTTGAGCGATGAGCTACTTTTTCGCCCATTCAAGATGTGTTGGGTTCCGTTTTATGAGCTCTTCAAGATGATGTGGGTTTTTTCAGGTTTTGGGACTATGAACTTTTTTGCCTTTCTGACTGACCTCTCTACCCGGTTTGACCCCAACTTTGACTGGGCATAACTTGAGTGTATGAGCACCTTTTTCACCTGTTCAAGTTGCGTTGGGTTCCATTTTCTGAGCTCTTCAAGATGATGTTGGTTTCATTAGGTTCTGAGATTGTGAAAATTTTCACCTTTCTGACTATCTTCTGTACCTTGTTTGACCTCAACTTTGACTAGTCATAACTTGAGCGTATGAAGTCCTTTTTCACCCATTCAATTTGCGTTCGGTTTCATTTTTTGAGTTCTTCAAGATGATATTGGTTTCATCAAGTTCTAAAACTATGAAATTTTTTGCCTTTCTGTCAGGCTCTGTATGGGTGGTTTGATCCCAACTTTGACCAGGCATAACTTGAGCGTATGAACTCCTTTTTCGCCGGTTTAAGTTGTGTTGCCTTCCATTTTTTGAGCTCTTCAAAATGATGTTGATTTTGTTAGGTTCTAAGATTGAGAAATTTTTTGCCTTTCTGACTGGCCTCTCTACCCGATTTGACCCCAACTTTGACCATGGATAACTTGAGTGTGTGAGCTCCTTTTTCACCCGTTCAAGTTGGGTTGGGTTCCATTTTCTGAGCTCTTCAAGATGATGTTGGTTTCATGAGGTTCTGAGACTATGAGCTTTTTCACCTTTCTGAGTGGCCTCTCTACCTGGTTTGTCCCCAACATTGACTGGGCATAACTTGAGCATACAAAGTTATTTCTCGTCCGTTAAAGTTGCGTTGGGTTCCATTTTTTGAGCTCTTCAAGATGATGTTGGTTTCATTAGGTTTTGAGACTTTGAAATGTTTTTCCTTTCTGACTGGCCTCTATACCCGGTTTAACTGCAACTTTGACCGGGCATAACTTGAGCGTATCAACTCCTTTTTCGCCTGTTCAAGTTGCATTGGGTTCCATTTTTTGAGTTCTTCAAGATGATGTTGGTTTTGTAAGGTTTTGACATTGTAATTTTTTTGCCTTTCTGACTGGCATCTCTACCTTGTTTGACCCCAACTTTGACCAGGCATAACTTGAGCGTATGAGCTCCTTTTTCTCCCATTCAAGTTGCATTGGGTGCCATTTTCTTAGCTCTTTAAAATGATGTTGGTTTCATTAGGTTCTTAAATTGTGAAATTTTTCACCTTTCTGACTGGCTTACTCGGTTTGATTCCAACTTTGACCCAACATGGCTTAAGCATATGAACTCCTTTTTCACCCGTTCAAGTTGCGTTGGGTTCCATTTTCTATGCTCTTCAAGATGATGTTGGTTCTGTCAGGTTCTGAGACTATAAATTTTTTCTCCTTTCTGATTGCCCTTAGTACCCAGTTTTTGACCTTAACTTTCACCAAGCATAACTTGAGCGTATGAGCTCCTTTTTTTCCCTTTCAAATTGCATTGGGTTTCATTTTCTGAGCTCTTCAAGATGATGTTAGTTTCGTCAAGTTATGAAACTGTGAACTTTTTTGCCTTTTTGACTGGCCTCTCTATCCGGTGTGACCCCAACTTTGACCGAGCATAACTTGAGCGTATGAGCTCCTTTTTTCGCCTATTCAAGTTGCATTGGGTTATGTTTTCTAAGCTCTTTAAGATGACGGTTGGTTTCGTCAGGATCTGAGATTGTGAAAATTTTCACCTTTCTGACTTTCCTTTGTACCCGGTTTGACCCTAACTTTGACCTAGCATAACTCGAGAGGGTATGGGTTCTTTTATCGCCTGTTCGAGTTGCATTGGGTTCCATTTTGTGAGCTCTTCAAGATGATGTTGGTTTCATCAGGTTTTGTGTAGAAACCCTTGTTTCCGCTAACTTCTGAAATCTGACTGTTTTTGATTATTTTTGTGTATTTTGGTTTTTTTGAGTTTTTTTGTGCATAAATGATATAATGCGATTTTTCAAGAATTTGATATAAAGTTCAAATAAAATCATACAACTTTGGAAATGATAGAATCTATTGAAAATGCTGATGCCAGACTATTTATTTAACTTCTGGAATGATTACAAATAAGATCCACTAACATGCAATGAGAAAAAGTAACAACTTTATTTATTAAAAAAAAACCTGGAAGTTGCAGCCGCCTGGAATAATCATGAAATGGTACGGCTGTAATAATAATCCACTTTCTCCCTCCGCTAATGTCTGCAGATGATGCCAGAAGGATATGCGCCTCCAGTGAAGAAGTTAGACTGCCAAATAAGATGGCGATTTACTCAAGAATGAAAAGTACGACTTTCCTTAATGGTACGGCCCTGCAGCAGATTGGTACGGCCTTTGTACAACAGCCAGCAATTAAAAAGGTATGGCTTTTAATGGTGTCTCCAGACCTCAGAGGAAATAGGCAACTTTTTGCCTTTCTGACCGGCTTTTGTACCTGGTTTAACCCCAACTTTGTCTAGGCATAACTTGAGCGTATGAGCTCCTTTTTCGCCTGTTCAAGTTGAATTGGGTTCCGTTTTCAGAGCTCTTCAAGATGATTTTGGTGTCTTCATGTTCTGAAACTGTGAATTTTTTTGCTTTTCTGACTGGCCTTTATACCTACTTTGACCAACTTTGACTAGGCGTAAATTGAGTGTATGAGCTCATTTTACACTCATTCAAGTTGTGTTGAGTTCCATTTTTAAAGTTTTTCAAGATGGTGTTAGTTTCATTAGGTTCTGAGACTGTGAAAATTTTCACCTTTTTGACTAGCCTCTATACTTGGTTTGACCCCAAATTTGACCGGTCATAACTTGAGCGTATGAGCTCCTTTTTCACCCGTTCTAGTTGCGTTGGGTTTCATTTTATGAGCTCTTCAAGATTATGTTGGTTTCAACAAGTTTTGAGACTGTGATTTTTTTTCTTTTCGACTGGCCTTTGTACCCAGTTTTACTCCAACTTTGACTGGGTATAACTTGAGCAAATGAACTCCTTTTTCGCCCATTCAAGTTGCGTTGAGTTTCATTTTCTTAGCTGTTCAAGATGATGTTGGTTTCGTGATGTTTTGAGACTATAAAATTTTTCTCCTTTGTGACTGGCATCTTTACCTGGTTTAACCCCAATTTTGACCTCGCATAACTTGAGCATATGAGCTCCTTTTTCACCTGTTCAAGTTGCGTTGGGTTCCATTTTTGAGCTCTTCAAGATGATGTTGGTTTCGTTAGGTTATGAGATTATGAAATTTTTCACCTCTGACTGGCCTCTCTACCTGGTTGACCCCAACTTTGACTGAGCCTAACTTGAGCATATGAGCTCCTTTTTTGCTCATTCAAGTTGCGTTGGTTCCATTTTTTGAGCTCTTCAAGATGTTGTTGGTTTCGTTAGGTTTTGAAACGTTGAAATTCTTTGCCTTTCTTACTGGGCTTTGTACCCGATTTGACCCCAACTTTGATCGGGTATAACTTGAGCATATGAGCTCTTTTTTTAGCCATTCAAGTTGTGTTGGGTTCCGTTTCCTAGCTCTTCAAGATGATGTTTGTTTCATCAGGTTCCAAGATTGGTCTCTCTACCCGGTTTGACCCCAACTTTGACTAGGCATAACTTGATTGTATGAGCTCCTTTCTCGCCCATTCAAGTTTCGTTGGGTTGCATTTTCTCAGCTCTTCAAAATGATTTTATTTTTGTTAGGTTCTAAGACTATGAAATTTTTCAAATTTTTGACTGGCTTACCTGATTTGACCCCAACTTTGACTGGGCATGACTTGAGGGTATGAGCTCTTTTTTTGCCCGTTCAAGTTGCGTTGGGTTCCATTTTCTAAGATCTTCAAGATGATGTTGGTTTCATCAGATTCTTAAACTATTGAAGTTTTTCCCTTTCTGATCTTGCCCTCAGGTAAATGGTTTGACCCCAACTTTGACCAGACATAACTTGAGTGTATTAGCTCCTTTCTCGCTCATTCAAGTTGCGTTAGGTTCCATTTTTTGAGCTCTTCAAGATGATGTTGGCTTTGTTAGCTTCTGAGACTGTGTTTTTTTTTTCCTTTCTGACTGGCCTCTGTACCTAGTTTGACCCCAACATTGACCGAGCATAACTTGAGCATATGAGCTCCTTTTTCACTTTTCTGATTGGCCTCTCTACCTGGTTTGACCCCAACTTTGACTGGGCATAACTTGAGCCTATGAGATCATTTTTTTCCCATTAAAGTTGTTTTAGGTTCCGTTTTCTGAGCTCTTTAAGATTATGTTTGTTTCGTCAGGTTCTGAGACTGCGAAAATTTTCACCTTTTTGACTGGCCTCTATACTGGTTTGACCCCAAATTTGATCAAGCATAACTTGAGCGTATGAGCTCCTTTTTCACCCATTCAATTTGTGTTGTGTTATGTTTTCTTAGTTCTTCAAGATGATGTTGGTTTTGTCAGATTTTGGATTGTGAAATTTTTTGCCTTTCTGACTGGCCTCCATATGGGTGATTTGACCCCAACTTTGACCTGGCATAACTTGAGCGTATGAGCTCCTTTTTCACCCATTCAAGTTGCATTGGGTTCCATTTCTTAGCTCTTCAATATGATGTTGGTTTTGTCAGGTTCTAAGACTAATTTTTTTTGCCTTTCTGATTGGCCTCTCTACTCGGTTTGACCCCAATTATGACCAGGCATAACTTGACTATATGAGCTCCTTTTTTGCCCATTCATTTTGTGTTGGCTTCCATTTTCTTAGCTCTTCAAAATTATGATAGTTTCCTCAAGTTCTGAGATTGTGAAATTTTTCAAATTTCTGATTGCTTTACCTCGTTTGACCCCAAGTTTGACTGAGCATGACTTGAGCGTATGAGCTACTTTTTTTCCTGTTCAAGTTGCATTATTGAGATCTTAAAATGATAACCCTATTTAAATTCAACCCTAATTGAATTATAACCCTAATTGAACCCTAACCCTAACTCCAACCTTCACCCTAATGCTAACCCCAAGATTTATCCTAAAACCATAAATGAGCCCTACCCCTAATTGAACCCTAACCCTAATTGAATTATAATCTTAACCTTAAATCTAACCCTAACCCTTATCCTAATTTTGACCCTATCCCTAACTATAACCTTAATTGTAATTCTAACCCTAACCATAATTCTAACTCTATTCATAATTCTAATTCTAACATGAACCCTAATTCTAATGGAAGCCCTAATTCTAACCATACTACTAAATGAACCCTAACCCTTATACTTATTAAAACCAAACTCTAGTTAAACCTTTAATGTAACTTAACATCAACCCTAATCTTAATAACCCTAACCCTAGTTGAACCATAATCTTAATTCTAACCTACCGCTAATACTAACTTTAACCCTAATACTAACATTGAACCTAATTAAACCCCAACCCTAACCTTAATTAACCTCCATGTGAATTTTAACCCTAACCATAATTGAATTATAACCCAAGAATTAAACCTTAACACTAATTTAATACTAACACTAACTCTAACCCCAATATTAATTCTAACCCTAAAACTAATTGAACCCTAATTTTATCCTAATCCAAATTAAACCAAAAACATAAATAAACCCTAATTAAACCCTAACTGTAATTGAATCCTAACCCTAACCCTAACTCTAACCTTAGTTAAATCCTAATTCAATTATAAGCCTAATTGTACCGTAACCCTAATTTAATACTAACACTAATCTTAACTCTAATACTAATTGAGTCATAACCCTAATCTAATAGTAACCCCAAGCTTTATCCTAGAACCCTAACTCAAATATTTATTGTATAACCCTAATTTAGCACTAACTCTAACCTAAATTAGACCCTAAACCTTACCCTATCCCTAATTAAACCCTAACGCTTACAAATTATCCCTAATTAAACCCTAACCCTAATTGAACCTTGACCTATTTTCATCCCTAACATTACCCCTTACCCTAATTGAACCTTAACCTTAACCCTAATTGAACCTTGACCTATTTCCATCCCTAATATTATGGTCCCTAACCCTAATTGAACCCTAACCTTAACCCTAATTAAACTTGTTAGCTCTCAAAAATGCATGCAAGGATACCTCAAGAGGTTGCCAATCTCTTGGTACGTTTTAGGGTAATAGAACAAGGTTTGAAATAATTAAACCTTCTACTCTTCAGGTGCTGCTAGACCTAGGCGGGTGTACCTATAACAGATGAAGTAGACTTAACCTATGATCTTCCTTTCTACAACAATTTATCCACAATGGCATATGGAAGTGGACAAAATGGATCAAACCTGGAACAAATTGTATAGTAAATTGAAGACTAAAACTTGATATACAAATGTAAAAAAAATATGAATGAGATTGAATAATGTAAATGGTGAGACTAGTGCCTTATATGGCATACAGAGTCAAATAAAATCTTAAATGAGTGACTTCTTTCTGGAGGATATTCAAACTGTTTGGCATATTTTTATTTATAACTGGTATAAACATGCAAGACTGTGGTTATTAAGTTCTTCTTACTGATCTAAATGAATTCCCTGATTACTGTGATTAATTGAAAGGATTTAATCCTTCCTTGAAAGAAACTATCAACCAATCACACATATACAACAAATGTGTACTGATAAATC
The DNA here is from genome assembly GCA_007258455.2 of Sequoia sempervirens. Lineage (NCBI taxonomy): Eukaryota > Viridiplantae > Streptophyta > Pinopsida > Cupressales > Cupressaceae > Sequoia > Sequoia sempervirens. The sequence goes on along the minus strand of VDFB02281492.1, from coordinate 176,578,332 downwards.
TAACATAAAATTGTTATGTTCATTTAAATAACCAGACAATATCAATTTTAGAGACAACTTAAATAACTCTTTCAATAGGCACAACAAAACAATTAGCACCAGAAAGACATCAGCAAATCAGATAATTCTCATTGATATCTCCATGATTTCAAAACATACACCAAAGTCTCAGATCTGTGGAACATTGTGTTCCTCTGAACTGTATCTATTCTATCCTACTGTATTCTACCTCCCTCCTATTTACAATTGAGAATGATTATTTATATATCAGTATCCGAACAAACGCATCATTTCGCATTCCAATGTCGGCAAGCAACCGTTTGTATTTGGGCTTTTCATGTCGGCCACATTGCATAAGACTTCATTAATCATTCGCTGTAACACACCTGGAGGTATGCGGAAGGCAACAATATCGTTGATCATCCCTTTGGTCTTCTGTGCCTCACTGTAACACATCTGAGTCGTGAAGACATCATATCGAAAACCCCTAAAACCCCATTTGTCTCTCGCGTGTCGTTGTAGCCTTCCGTCTGTCACAACGAAGCCATATAGTATTCTTTTATTCCCTTTTAGTTTCGTCTTCACATTTGTTATAGCTCATCTGGGTCGGTGAGATATCACAGAGATTACAATACATTTTGCTGATATGTACTTCTTGTGTCTTCCATTTGCCGAGACCCAAGGAGCCTCTCACCGAAATGCACCTTGTTCTAACTCATTGTCGCTGTAACTTAATGGTGCCAGGAAGACCTTATAAAGAATCCACCTTGTTCCACCGAAAGTTCCTTTATCTCTCGAGTCGCCGAGACAACAGTAAACTCCTGCCGACAAAGTCCCCATGTGCTCCATCGGCGAGACCGGGAACCTCGCCAAGACATTTTAGTTTTCCTACTGACTGAAATAAGTCTTACCGATGAATCCATTCATTGGCAAGACAATGAGCCTTCGAAGAGACTCATACCGATGCCAAAAGTTATACCAAACTTATTCCTTCATCTCATTCGCTAAGACTTATCCCGATGTGCTCTATCGGTGAAACATCCTGATTTCATTGAAACTCTCGCCGAAGACCACCTCTCCATAGATCGCCAAGACATTTTGGTTTTCTTACCGACTGAGTCCACCTGTCGCTGATGACCCCCTTCACACTTATCAGGAAGACTAGTTGCCTTCGGCAAGACACTACTCCAATATACTTTAGTCTCACCGATGTACATTCCTCGTCGCCCGTCGGTAAGACAATGCTCAATCGCCAAGACCACCTGCCAAAAACCTTTAGCTTGGCCAAAACATTTCCACATGCGCCAGTTAGAGAGACAAAATGTTTTCGCTGTGACCTTACGCCGATACTCATCAGTTTGGCCGAAATGAATACTTGTGCACAGTCGGTATGACATGTGGAGATCGCCGTGACGTTATATTGATGCCTCAATCCTTTGCTGATAGAACCTTTGATATGCCTTTCGACAAGACATTCATATTTCACTATGACCTTCACCTGAATATGACTCCTATGCCGATATGTGTCTTTTCAAACACGAGTCGGTGAAACATGACGCGTTCGGTGAAGCATTACACCGATGATCCTGACTCATGCCGATATGAACACTCCCGTCGCCGAGACGATGAAACTGTTATGCCGATAATTGCCAGTGAATGAAATTCAGTCGCCATGACATTAAAACGTCTTGCCGATAGGAAAAACAGACATTTTTCTAGTAGAAGACACAACATGGATTAGGGAGAGCCTAATGAACTCACGTCGATAGGCACCAGAATGCAAAAGATGCGTGACTCAATGGATTCGATGGGCAACATTGGAAAAATATGAGCAAAATGATATGAAAATAAACCCCTATATTTATGAAAAGGATTCCAATGGAAACTTAAGGTTATGGCAAACATGTGAAAAAGCTCAGAAATTTATAGTTCCAACAGAACCCTAATCCTAACTCTAAATCAAACCTTAATTGAACTCTAATCTTATTCCCAAATCTAATTAAATCCTAATTGTAGTTGTACCCTATCCGTAATTGGACCCTAATTGAACCCTAACCATAAAGCCTAATTTATTTGTAACTCAAATTGAACCTTATGTTGACAACAATTTTACTCACAGTAAACAAATCAAATAAAATATTCATAGAAAAGACTGCGAAGAGCCTATCCTTCTTGAAAGATATGGAACAAAGATAACCTAAGGGAAAATTTTGCATTCACAGAGCAAAGATTGACTTTCATTCAATCCCAAGTCTTCGATAACTAGGTCATGGTTGCACTAGGGTCGCTCTTGGGTAATGATGTGATAATTGATGTTAATCTCAAAGGGACCTTTTTGCATATACACATATATATGCTTCTGGGTTATTTCTTGAAACATTTTTAGATCAACATTCCTAATTGAAATGATAAACTCAAACATCATGAAACCAAAAGATTTGATATAAGATTTCACAAACCATCACCAATTTATTTTCTATCACTTAAAGTAGATTTAGCATTAAGCATTCAACAATTTCACAGAAAATAAAATATTTTCAAAAAAATTATTTCCATTCACTTATATTTTTTGGAACATTTTCAAAAAATATTAAACATCTATTCTAAAGCAAAATATACAATACTGAAAAATAAAAGTTTCTCCCGATTATTCTCCATGGATGCCCCAAAGAATTAATCAAAACAAAGCAAACCGCTTTATATTTCACCAGATTGCTTCACAACTACGTATAAAACAGTGCAAGCTTTTAAAGAGAGAGGGTTTGTTTATGGATACTGAGTAGGTTCTGTATGCACCCTTAAACGATGCAACATACAGTCTTGTTCGACCAAACTTACAAAACCAGCTACAAAAAGATACTTAGATAGGTAGATATCCATAAAGCTTTGATATTAATTAATGTCTACGTGCATACAAAGTTCTACACCGAAATGGTTTAGAAAATAGGAAAAAAGAACAAAACTTAAAAGAAGTTTTTGCTCCTCCGACATCCACAAATTCTGAACTTAAATGAAAATTAAGCATCCTTTGGCCTTTTATAGAACACAAGGCTCAAATAGGATAAAACATCTACATGAGAGGAAATCTAAGGGACCAATCTCATCAAGGCACGTGGAATATTATGACCAATAGGAGAATTGCAACTGAAGTCAATGGAAGTCAACTCCAATTACTTGTTGAAACTCTTCAGGTTCTACTTTTATCTAGAATCTTCACCAGGATGATACTTCAAATCATGATAATATGTAGGGGTTCCCATATATTCAGAATGATAAGGTGGAATTTTCACCCCGTACACTTCGCTTGGCTCCAGTTCTATCACTCTCAAGAATGGGCTATCCCGAAGATTAGCATTTGCTCCCACCACATGTGAAATACCGAGATCCTCATCATTCCGGTGGACTCAAAGCCATCTGCATTATCACCTCACAGAGTGATTGAACCAGATTGAATTTTATTCCATCCATGACTCAATTTTCCCTGACCGTGCATACCCGAACTTTGCATCGCAATCGATATCTCTTGCAATCAATAAATTCCAAATATTAAATCCCTTTTCAAACAAATATGTCACAACATCTCATGTAAATAAAGCCATTATTCAAATTTTACTACAAAATTCCATAAAACTCGCTTCCAAAAAGCATATCATAAATCTTTGTATATATACTAGATTGTCGGGATCACTATACAAATTAAAAAAAATTAGCATTTCTAATAATGTTGCAACCTGGTACCCAGCATCTGGTATTCAACTTTACCCACTTAATTTCCTGGACCTCGGTTATACTAGAATTCCATCTTATCGGACTCCATCTTACTAGATTCCATCTTACCAGACCAGAGTCATTCACTTGAACTTCACAATACCTTTCACCTTTTTTGTGTTTCCGGTACCCAGTACCTGGTGTAGGAAACACTTACCATACAAAGTACTTTCTTTTATCAAAGATTTCTCTTTCTTCCTTTTCACTTCCAGTGATCTTCCAATTCGTTAGCTCTTGCCATAGGAGTTATATTTTTTACTTGGGTCCCCAAGTCTTTTTCAGTCTTGAGGCGTGTTGTGAGACCACACAACACCTTAACCATAACACTAACCCTTACCCTAATTGAACCCTAATCATAAACCTTATGCTAATTAAACCCTAACTTAACCCTAAGTCTACTAATATGGAATCACATGATTTGATGCTTTTTAGATCTAAGGAATACATTCTATTCAATTATGAATATATTTTGTGAAATTAAATTTTATATATTAAAATAAAATCCATTATAATTTCTTTCTTTATTATATTAATTAGTATAGTAATAATTATATCTTAATTAAATAATTAAGTATCTAGATAAGTATTAGTTATCATGTATTTAAAGTATTGACTTATGGTTAAAAAATAGATCTAAAATAAAATATTTTTTCAATTTTAAATCCATAACTTTTTTTATCGAAATAATGATTTAATATGTTTAAGAATATTAAATACTTCTATAGTTGTTATGTATTGGAGCTAAATAACATTCTTTGAAATTGATCTCCATCTAACATTGATTATTATTGCAAATAAAATTCTATGAAATGCAAGTAGGATAATCCCCACAATATGGATCCAAGGGTGACACAATAATGATTTTTTTAAGCTATACAAAATAATATAAATTCCTCATAACCTTATGTAAATTCCTCATAACCATGCATTTAATTAAATGAGATACAAATTCCTCACAACTATGTATTTAATTAAATTGGATACAAAGATATATGCCTTTGTTTTATAATGTTGACATTAAAGCGCAAAAATTTAAAATTATATTAAACTTTGACTATTCAAAGTTTGTATTATATTTTAATATTTTAAATATTATTTATTAATTTTTTTTGATGAATAGGCAACTATCTATATTAAAATAAAGATAAAGTTACATATTCACAAAAAATAGGTGGGTGGTAAGAAGGCACGCCCCAAGAGTCACATGGGCAAAGCCCAGAAAAACCAAAAAAACAACCAGTCACATGGGCCTAGCCCAGAAGTCCATGATTACAAAACATATAAAAAGGGTCGTTAAGCGGCCAAAGCAGTGCCAATAGATCCAGGAGGGTCTCTGTCATCCATATTCTTTCCCCATACAACAACGGGGTTTGGAGTGACATCAGGAGGAGGACCCCAACCATCATCAACATCTTTTTACTTCTCGTTATCTTTATCCTCATGTCAAGGCAAGATTGCAAGCCCCAGATGTAGAAAAATTTTACTAGAATCTGGCCAACCGGAGCCAGAAGTAGGAGTTTCATTAGAGAGCCACCTGGAACTACCACCACCGTTCCCCAAAGCACTGCTAGAGGGACACACCTGGCTAGCCCGCATAGGAGAGTGGGTCTGCTGAGGAGGGCGAGAATCCTGCCAAAGAGGAGGCTGAGAGTGGGGATGTGCAAAAACACTTCGCTGTCAGCCCCGAGAAGGTGACCAACCGTGGGAGGTGGGGGAAGTGGGAACTCGAGCAACAGTACATGGGGCATTGCCCCAGTGGTCCAGAAGCACTTGCAGGTGAGCAACCTCAAGTGCAACTTTGTTTGCTTGCACCTAAATTTGTAAGAGCACATTAGAACAAATAATAGCTTTAGCATATAATAAAACATTAATATCCATTTGAGTATGAGCAAATATGCATGCATTTTTGTCTTTCCAGATATTGAAGAGGATTTCCACCCTGAAAGTGTGCCAAAGCTAGGTATACTTAGCAGGAAGTCTGGGTGAGTCTCCCAACATAATCATATGCCAGGAGAAAGGCTCCAGCCTAAAGGGCCAAAAGAAGTCATGAATCCAAGTCCAAAATTGCTGAGCTCTGGGGAAAAACCAAAAAAGATGATTAAAAGTCTCAGCTTGCCCACAAAATGTGCAACGAGGGTCTTGGACCCCCAGGTGAACAAGCTAAGAACCCACAGAAAAGCCTAGGAAAAGAATACACTAAGCAAAGTGGGCAAGTTTCGACTCAACACTTGTAGACCAAGTGGCAACAAATATTTTATGCCAGATAGGAGTGGGAGATTGAAGAAGCCACATCTGGTTCAGACTTTGAATGATAGGAAAATGTGGTGAAAGCCACCTATAACCAAGCCTAGGCTTGTAATTCCTGAAATGGGTTTCTGGGTACCACTTCCAATCCTTCCACCAGGTTTTGGTCCCACAAATTCCAACCTTATAAAGCATCTCTATAGGAATAGCATTCACTAGACCATCAAAAGTTGCACGGTCCTAGTTATGAAGCTTATACAAGGCACAAAATTCTTCCCACTGCATGATACACATAGTGGGTCTATCAAAAATATGTTGTAGGGTTTGAATACCCTTTTTTGTGGAATCTGAGCGCCTAAGCCAAGGAAACCTAGCCAAAAACTGACCATTGCTAGCAAAGAGAGGTGACCACCAAACATTCTATTGGTTGAGTGAAATCCCATTACGAAGACTAGAACCAACCCAGTGAAGCCAGGGCTTGACTGCCTCCTAGGCTCTCCAAATGATTTTTGCCACAAAAGTCCCCACAATTTGAATTGGTTCCTCCATGAACAGAAGGGTTTGGAAGCCAATCCCCTTCTAGGTGGGTTTATGAACAAGAAAACCCAACTAAATATAATGTCTGAGAATTTTTTTTCAGGCCTCATTGCTAGTAAGGGCATAGATTATCCATTTGATACACAAGGAAGTCCCTTGCCGTTGAGTGGAGAGCAACCCAAGCCCTCCATAATCTTTGGGAAGGAAAAAAAATTCCCAGGCAACATGGTGAAACCCTCTATGGGAATCAATAGAGGCCCAAAGAAAATCCTAGAGTAATTTTTCAAGCTTGTCGTAGGTAGCTTTTGATGGGGCCCAACAGGAAGAATAATAAACATGGGTAGCCGTAAGAACCTTAGAGCACACCTGAAATTTCCCCACTAAAGAGAGGGGATTAGTAATCCAGTAAGCAAGCTTTTGATTGACCCTAGAAAGAACAACTTGCCATAACTCAGCCGGGGATGCCTAGAAAGCAAAGGGAATGCCTAGGAACCAAAAAATTTCTCCTAGCCCAATCCACTTCCAATTATACTGCTGAAACCAAGGAGGAGTGGGAAAAATAGACTGTCTGTAGCACAATGTTTTGTGCCATTGAATGGTAGAGCTGAAAGGAGGACAAAAAATATTAAGACAATCCAGGGCCACTTTAATCATTTTTTCTTCCTCCAGGAGAGTGAGGAAGGAGTCATCAACAAAATGGCCATTAACTAGCTAAGCTTGAGAGTTAGGCAACAAAATGCCCTTGACATGTTGTTGGGAAACCGCATTGGCCAAAAGGTAACCAAATCCTTCAACAACAAGCACATATAGGGAGGGGGCAAGTGGGCACCATTTCTGAATGGAACGAAAGAGACCAAAGGTAGAAGATTGACAACTATTAATGGTGATACAAGTAGATGCATCCACAAAGAGCATTCAAACAATTTGAATGAAATTAGGCCCGAAACCCAAAGCTTGCAACATAGAAAGAATAAAAGGCCATTCAATGTGGTCATAGGCCTTGGAAAAATTTATTTTGACAAAAATGGCTTTCTGGTTTGAACGCCTGGCCCATTCCATGCCTTCCCAAATAACAATAATATTATCCAGAATAAACCTGGATTTGATAAACCCTGTTTTCTTTGGGCACACAATCTGATGTAAAAGATGGAAGATTTTCAAAGCCAAAGCCTTGGCGATGATTTTGTAGGAGACATTGAGAAGTGTGATAGGCCTCCAGTTGCAAATATCCTTAGGATCACCAGATTTAGGTATGAATTTCATATTTCCTTTGTTTATTAACTTACCTAGAGATTTAGCATGAAAAGCCTCTAAGTAAACATGATATAGATCTTTCCCAACACAGTCCCAAAGGGCCTTGTAAAAATCACAAGGGAAACCATCAATCCTTGGGGCTTTGTCATCAGCCATGGAATGAACAACTTCCTTGAGGTCATCAATTGTTAACAATTGATCACAAAAATTTCTCTAGGCTGAGGAAAGCCTATTTGGCACAACATCAAGGAAATCCTAGAGGGCTTGCTGTCGCACAGGCGTGGGTTCCTGTGCAGTGAAAACCTGCTCATAATGACGCACAAAGGCCTAGAGAATTTTAGGAAGCTCAGAGAGCACTTGAATTCCATATTTTATTTTTTTAATACTTGGGGATGAGTGCCTAACATGCAATGCCAAAAAAACTCTTTGGAGGCACAATCACCAATTCTTAGCCAATGTAGTCAGGCTTTGATCTACGCACCTCTGGCAGCATAATTGTCTACAACTTGCTTTTTGTGCCTTAATTCCACCACCCTGACTTGCAATGATGGGGAAAAGGGGTTGGTTGCCAAAGCCTTAATAGCTGAGCACAGGTCAACAGTGGTAGCCTCGTAAGACCGTTGACGAAAGATAGCCAACTAACGCCCATAAACACGCAAAAATCTACCCGTGCGTGTGATAACATCAGTCCACCAAGTAATCTAGCCTGTATGATGAGTTGGCTTGCACTCCAAATTTCAGACTCTATTAATGTGGGCCAGGGTAGGCTTGTGACAGAGCAAAGACGTGTTAAAAAAGAATTGAGTTTTACAAGTACGAGGCTGTCAAGTCTCCCATTCAATGCGAAAAGAAATGGGGAAGTGGTCTGACAAAGTCACATCCACTAACAACTTAATCGGGAGAGAAGAACTATCAAAAGAGAAAAAATATTGAGCTGAGATCATGGCTCGATCAAGGTGCTTAAATATCCTGTCAGAACCGGCCCTGTAATTACACCAAGTGTGCCAGAGAGAATGAGAATGGTGGTGGCCAATATTGGGATCAAAGAGCCCCAATTTATTGCGCATGTAAAACCACGCCTCCCTTTCCCAGCTACCCATCTGAAAGGCAAGGTGCCATCTTTTTCATATGCCATCTCAACCATATTAAAATCCCCACATAGTAACCAAGTAGCAACTGGAAATGAATCAACAATCCAATGCCAAAGCAAAGAGCATTCCACAACATCATTAGAAGCATAAACATTAATAATCCCAAAGGAATGATTATCAATATTGAGAAGGATCTAGACGAGCCAATGAGTGGGATCAGAATCGTGGTCGACCACACAAGAGTTCCACCATGGGGACAAAAGGGTGATGGCTCCACCGCATCCAACATCATGAGTAGTGCAAAACATTTTACTGGCCGGCCAAATAGAGTGACAAACCGAAGCAAGCAAAAAACCAGAAATTTTAACTTCATGGAGACAAAGCACTTCAATACCAAAATACTTACTCAAGGTATCCCTGACATAATACTTCCTGGAGAGGTCTGTTAGACCTCAAACATTCCATGAGAGTAAATTCATGAATGAAACTCCTCCATATCATCAAAGTTTGGTTCCTCTTCATTCAGAGAAGAGAAATGATTCTACAAAAATTCTAGTGGAATTGACCCAATCTAGGTAGAAGGAGAGGAAAATCTTCGCTTTTCTTGCACATATTCCCCTTCTTCCCTTGGTGGAGAAGGACTTAGAGACCACCTTTAAGCTCTCGATATGGGAGGAGAAACATTCAGTTGTGCTATCATGACAATAGTGGGTTGAGGCATTTCCTTTGGCCTAGGCTGTGACAAAACATTATCAACCTCAACAGGAGCTTCCTTCCCCTTCACTGAAGGGTTTGTGTAGACATCAAAAAATTGTCCTCTTACGATACCTTGTCACAACATTGCATCATTTAGACACCTTGTATCATGTTTTTCCCTAGGGACCCATGTCATCATCTAATTAGTTAAATAAATCTTATTTATTTGATTAATTTCATTTATTCCCTTCCTATGCATAATTCATCAATTCCTTTAATGTTAATTAAATAATTTATATTATTTAAATAATTAAATCATTTCCATCCATTCCTATAATGTTAATTAAATAATTTATATTATTTAATTAATTAAATCATTTCCATCCATTCCTCTAATGTTAATTAAATAATTTATATTATTTAATTAATTAAATCATTTCCATCCATTCCTCTAATGTTAATTAAATAATTTATTATTTTAATTAATTAAATCATTTTTATTCATTCCTTCTAATGTTAATTAAATAATTCATATTATTTAATTAATTCATTTTATCCATTCTCTAATGTTAATTAAATAATTTATATTATTTAATTAATTAAATCATTTTTTAATGTTAATTAAATAATTTATATTATTTAATTAATGAAATCATAAATCCAACATTAATTAAATAAATCAAATATTTATTTAATTAATAAAATCTTAAAAATATCTTCTTGCTTTCTTTCCAAAATCTAAACTCATGTGTATCTAATTAATTTATTTAATTAGATAATTCATCAATTATTCTTCTCATCTTTTTCAGGATTTATTTCCTTTAAAAGAGAATCAAAATCTTTCTATCTTTCACATCTTATCTTATCTTGTTTTAATTCCTTTAAAACAATAAATCAAAATCTTTCTATCTTTTAAAAATCTTATCTCATCTCATTGTATTTCCTCTTTTGTCAAAAATCAAATCCTTATCAATCTTATCAAATCTTATCTCTGTCCACATCGGAAATCTATAAATCAAACCTTTCACAAGCCATTTAGATCGAATTCTTCAGACATCCTTATGCTGTCAAAATCATTCTTCTATCTTTCATCCATCGTCATCTATCATCTTCATCAGGTCGTTATGCTGCAGAACTGAGCAACCAACATTTCTCCATTCTCAACCCTTCAAAATCTCGCATTCTCAGGTAGGTGTAGAAGAGCAATGGAGATAAATCGAGTTAGCGCGGAGATCGGTTTGCATTTGTGCTTCTTATTGTTATTTTCGTGTTGTTTCATACTCTATTGTGCTTGATAGGATTTAATTAGTTTATTGTTCTCAACACATTTAAACCTTTGGATTTTTCCCTATCTACAGTTTGAAATAACTTTCGCTGGTTCAGAGGCCTTCGAGGCACACCTAGAACCAATGGACTTATTCTTGTAGTTCGTAATTGTAGTCCATTTTTCATTAGTTTTGGCAGCAGAAGGATCCGTTGGACGAGGTTTATCAACATCTCGTGGCAGAGAAGGTGTATGAGGCACTACAAAAGGGAAGTCCTTGATCTTGTGGTCTACAGATTGACACCCATAACATGTGTTGGGCAGATTAAAATAAGTGACCTTATGAGTATGACAGAGAGCCCCAATTTGAATATCAATGGAGTCTTTCAAATATTTGGAAAGGTCCACTTCTAAAGAGACCCTTTTCTAGGGTTGGGCCTAAAAGAACCTATCAGGCTCAACGCAAATAACCCTCCCCAACAAGGACACAATATGATTCAAAAAAGGCACACAAGGCAAGGGTAAACCTGGAAACTCAATCCAGACCAAGACTAACAACTTGGTGTTATCCAAGACAACGAAATCTTGGGTCCATGCCAGGAAAACCAACAAAGAAGACCTGACATACCAGGGACCATGGGCTAAGATATCCTGGACATGATTGACCTCCGCAAAGTGGAACAAAAAGAAACCCTTGGTTAAATTTTGGACCATATCAAGGCGGACCCCATGAGGGACCCAGGCCTTGTTGACCCACTCCTTAAGCACACTTTCAGGGGGATTCCTCCCAACAAAATATCCAACAAGGGTATGTTGCTCAAGCCATTGACAAGCAGAATCAAAATCTGGTAAAGGAAAAACCACATCAGCTGGGGAGTCATAACACTTACCTCGTGAAAAACTTTCAAAACAAATTTCTGGGGTCATTTGTTCAAAGGAGGAGCCATTGAGCAAATTCAACAAACCGCGAACACTAGCATGAACTGCTGGGTTAGAGCTGATTGAGGGCATATTAAAACACAAAAATCACACTAAATGCGGTCGTACACACAGGAAAAGAGGAGTTTCCTATGCAATAAGCATAGTATGACACAAGAGGGTCCAAGAGTGACCGCTGACAACACAAAACCCTAGTAGAGCTCATCATTAATTTTATTTTAATAAAATAATTTTGTAAAAAATAAGTAGTTATGAAAAAATTTAGGTGGTGCCAATATGATTTAAATATTTGATGAAAACTTAGAAGGATTATTATATGAATAATTCAAGTTTCTTTTTAACTCTAGCATCTCAATTTAGAATGGATTTTTTAAATGATAAAGTATTTATAAAAATATGGAAAATATTTGTAATAAAATCATAAACACTGAAGATACCCAAAAATTAATAACTATAGCATTGTAAGGCTATATTCCTATGAATTTATAAATAAATTAGATAATCTTTTAAAATGTTTGAATTTTTAATAAAGATAATAAATATCTGAATGAAAAAAATATAAATATATTATAAATAAAGATCAACTACATAATTGAAATTTTAATAGAAAAAAAAAAAAAAGAGTGGTCAACTTTCAAACTTATATAAGGTGAATAATAATTAACATTATAGAAACCTTAAAAAAAATCATTCATTTCATGGTTAAGATCCAAGGCCTCACAACTTTGAAGCAGTAGGTAACTTGCTTATTTTGAAATTCAATTTTTAATCAATGGTAAGTTCCTAAACAATAATGATAGTACTACTTGTTTTTTTTTGTTGTTGATGATAGCAGGGGTTCGATTTCCTTGGTGGACGAGGAGAATTTGAGTAGCAACATGATATAGGATGACCACAACTCGACGGAACTGCAAAATATTTTCAGGCCAGAGGACAATTTCTTCGTTGAGTTAGGAGAACTGTCGGAGCCTCTCAATATTTTTTCCCACGAGTGATTCCCCAATTAAATTACAAGATTTAAATTATGCTTTGCTACGAAGCTCCAAGTTGTATGTTTTGCTAGTGTCTTTGACATAAAATAGGGCTATTGTGTGCAATACATAAATTTCACATTAGAAAACCTCTTGAAAATTAATATTTATAAGTAGATTAGATCTAATAAAACTAAATTAAGAAATTTGAACAATACCCAAAGCATGGATTGCTTAGTGTTGGCTATCTTGAATCTTCCAATGAATGTGACTTGATCTATGAGAGAGGCGTTGAGTCATGTTTGCACATCCTTCACATGCTATTCCTTCCACTCTATCAATCTCCTCAACAATTTCAATGACTCGTTCAATTGATGCACCGTATATTTGAATATCATCTCATAATCTTGAATTGCAACACACTTACTTTCATCATTTGGGGAATATCCAACGCCAAACAATAGTGAGTGAGATGAAGTATAATTTTTTTAAATGAGATGAACCAATCAATCTCCCTATGACCGTTGCTTCAATCTATTTACAATAAGCAATTAAAAAACTGTTCAAGAAAAATAAATGATTTTTTTTCCAATCATTACAGAGTGGTATTACCTCCCAAAGATGAAATGAATTCCCTTCTTATGATGCCTCTTGCATTTCTATTTCTATTTAGAGGTTGTAACTGTTCATGTTTTGGTGCCACAACTATGATGGAATGGATGTCAATTTAATCTAATTTATTTTTGTTGATAAAGTTTTTTGTTGTCACTATACAATGCCTCTCAATGTAATTAATGAATGATATATACACAAAAATAGAAACCTAACTGAAGTTATAGTATTGTGATTGAACCTAATTATTTGGTTTAAGTGTATAATTCTCTACAAATTCTACAATTAAAACACTATGGTATGAAGACGAAATGTGTGTTTACATAACTTGAACTAGATGTCCAACCATCAATCTCTATGTGTATATCTTATATACGCCTACACTATACTCTCTCAAAAATAGACATAAATTAGTATATCAATATTTTTCACTAACTAATTCACACTTTTTTACCTCTTTACCATCTTTTATAGTGTATGCCACTAACATATATTTTTAAAAACTTATTAATTCATTTCTAATCACATGTGTATTCTCCATATGTATATAATTTATTAAACATTACAAATTACCACAACTAACATATGTTCCATCCAAAAATAATTTCTCATAAAATAATTGTCTATCTACTATTCACATAAAATTCTTGAAATGAAATATCTTGTTAATATAATTGGACCTTCTTTTATGCATCCTACAAAATATCATTAGTATGCAAAGCTACACATATATGTCAAAAGACATCATAATGATTAGAAATTCAATGTAGACTTTACAATAATAAGTTATATGTGTTTAGTTTATTTTGACATTAAAAAAAATCTATTTTGAAATAAATTTAACTAATCTTTATTTGAGGACAAATTTCTACAAATTTGGGAAAAAATGTGTTTGAGGTTTTGATTTGATCAATTCTCTTTTTATAATGTCTATTTAGCTGGGTGATACTTCCATTTTTTTTAAAATTAATTAGAATTTTTTAAGGCTTCAACTATGATTTTATCTTTGATATTGCCTATCATGGTCTCAAGCTAGCACATAGCCAAGGCTATAAAAATTTTTGGCTAGAGGGTGACTCTTTGAATATCATTAATAATTTGAAAAAATGTCCTCCCCCCTCTTGGACTATTGAGGCTTTGATAAGGGACTCCATTGATAATTTGAATTCTTTTGATGAATTTTACATCTCTCATATTCTGAGAGAGGGTAATGGGTTAGAAGACATCTTCGCTAATATTGGTGTTAGAGAGGTTAGGGAATGGGGTTTGAATGACCCTCTCCCTATAGAGGCAATAGCAACTATTAACTATGATGGCTGATTTTAAGTTGCTTAAGTTTTCATTATGGCTCGCGACATGCATGTATTTCTTCACATGACCGAAAATCATTAGAAAGGATGGCAAGCCAGATATGAATCAAGCTAATGGTACGGGAAATGGTTGTCATAGGGAACAAAACTCAATGTTATTAACTCTCCTTTCCATCAATTCAATTCTCACATGAATTCTGGGCGCTCCTAGCATTGTCTTCCAAAGTTTTCCTTTCATTGAGTTTAGAGTTCTCAAGCTATTTCATTCTGCTAACTTTGTGGATATGGGTGGAGATAGAAATCGTGCGGAACCCTTCTTGTGCGAAGTTGTCAAGAAGAAGGAGGTTTGGCAGGTGTTGGAGAATTGAGGGTTAACCGCTTATTTGGAGAAATTACATGGCAATAATCCTTAGGTAACGACACATTTTTCTAAAGGGTAGAATGATAGAGTGTTGAAGCTGGGGGGAATGGAATTTGGTGTCAATGAAGAATTTATAGCTAATATTACTGGTCTGGCCATGGATGGTATGAAAGTTTTTAGAGATAAAAGGGAGTCGCAAACGACTATGCAAATCCTTTTCAAGAAGGATGAAGTCGAGGATTTGAGGTCTGCAAGGAGTGGATGATACCAGAGAAGCTCTCTAAAGGCATTGTGGGGAGATGTTGCTGAAGAGATCATGCGCTTTATTACCTTGGAAGGTCAATTCTCAGCGGTAAATGCTTACCATTTCATCTTGCTCAATCATTTCGGCCACAAGAAAAGGATTTCCTTTCCTTATTATCTTTTGATGTCTCTGGATTCGGGTATCAAGGATCACAAGAAAAACCCTAAAAATCCTATTTTTCATGTGGGGTCAATCCTTGTTATTTTTGATTATGCGAAATCCTTTGAGGTGGCTAGGCCAATTGTGACCCCGAAGGGTAAACAGATTAAGCCTACCGAGGAGTATGAGATTGCCTCTGAAGAAGAACCGACTAGTAAGAAAGTGAAGAAAAGAAAACTTATTTTGGATAAAGGGTCGGAGTTAGAAGAAGATGTGGACTTTGTCCCTGATTCTTTGGATGTGGGTCCTCAATCCCCTATTGTGGGAAAGACAAAAAAATGGGAGTTGTGTGCTAGCGAGGGCTATGTGACATGTAGTGATGAGGTGGCTGCTGATTTTCCGTGTAAGGGTGTGATGGAGAAGATTTATTTGTATGGCGAGGCTCCTTTTCCACCCCTTGTTACCAAGTAGAAGAAGGAGCTAGAAGAGGGAAGCAGGAAGAAACAGGTTCTAAGGACTGCGAGTCAATTATTGGAGAAGGGATTTCCTCTCACTTTAGCGAGTGGTTTGTATGCTGATGTTTCTTCGAGTGCTAATCTAGACTTGCAACATAAAGGTACGTCTGGGGTTGCTGATGGTTCAGTTGTTGTGGACACCCAGGATGCAGAGTTGGAGAGGTTGAAGAAAAGAAAGGCTATGGTAGAGGAGATTGTGAGTTCCATCCGCAAAATCAAGACTCTGGTTGCTGTTGGAAAAGGTAAGGAAATCTCCCTTGGGCAGGATAAGGTTAGTTCCTTTGAGGAGGAAGATGCTTTGGGGAAGGAGTTTTTTAATATTGATAGATAAGAGATGTCTGATGTGTTGGGAACCGCTCGTGAGGGTTCCATTGTTTTGTTCAAACTTTTTAAATGTTTTTTTCATGAACTCAATAAAACTAATGTCAAAGTTAGGGGTGTGGTGAGTAAGGCTTAAGATTCCTCTATCCAAAACCAAATAAATGAATTGTTTGATTCCTTAAACACTGTTGTGGATACTGTGGCAGAGGAAACTTTTAAGATGAAACAAAATCTAGAAGGTAGAATCCTCACCCTTGAGGATCAAATGGAGAAAATTTGGGCTACTGTGATGAGGGGTGGGGAGTGGTCTAAATCTGGTGTTAAATTTGACTCTGTTGGTGTGATGTCTCTTGTGGTTAGCACCAAGAAGTGTAGAGAAACAATTCATGGTGAGGAGATTAGTGCTGCTGGTAAGCTGATGGAGGAGGAGGTTGTTGTTGAGAAGAGTGGGGAGAAGGGAAATTTTTTGATTACTGAGGTGAATACGGATGGAACTGGTGCTAGAACTAGAAACAAGACTAAATCTTAGGTTGGGGCTGCTGGTAAAGAAATGCCTGATGTTTTGGATGATGCTCAAAAGGCTACGCCGAGTGATGTGGAGGCGGTGGATATTCTGAAAAACATGTAGTACTACTGGTTGGGGTCCTTTTTGGCTAACTTTTTGCTGTTGTGTCGCTGATGTTGGGCTGATTTATGCTTAGTATTGTTTTCTTTAGTTTCAGTTGCTCTCTTTTGTAAAGGGTTCCAGATGCCTTCTAAACCTGTATTTTACCTCTAATCAAAAACTATGATTTTATCTTTCCATGAGAGTCTACTAGAGAATTCTCATAGTTCATTGCTATTCAATTCTTCTACTCTTTTATGTCTTCTAAAATATTTCATTGGTATTTTTCTATCTAGAACTTTAATATATGACTCTCTTTTTCTTCTTAGGCCCGATATTTTCTAATTTTTTTTTTTTTTTTATAGTTCATATAATCACATGTTGTGTAACATTACTATCTTTGGTGCGTGTAGTTAAAACCACTCTTTCATATGCATTGATTAGACTTTTTACTATTACTATTTGATGTTCATAGGTCAAAAGTATTCATGACGGGTTTAAACTTAAAATTCTCATTATTTCAACAAACAATTGACATCTTATTTTTATGCGAGAGGTGTTCTACAGTCACAACAGGGATGGAAAAAACCTATATAAAGAAAAATGATTTAGGTAAAACTTGACGTGCAACTGGAAGTGATGGAGTGAAGAGGTTGGCAGGTAAAAATTGTCGTCCACCTGGCAGTAGAAATTTTGAATGTAGAAAAGCAATGCAAAACGTAAAGTAACAATTGCTTCAAGCATGCAGACCGTTTCATGCATGGACAGTTTTTAACAGCTGCTTCCAACATGCAAACCATTTCATGAAAATGGTTTTTAATCGATTTGAGGTAGACCAAAGGAGTGTTGCAACCAAGGTGTTGAAGAGGCGAAAGTGAGGTGGATGATTAACAATTAGT
Source organism: Sequoia sempervirens (assembly GCA_007258455.2). NCBI lineage: Eukaryota > Viridiplantae > Streptophyta > Pinopsida > Cupressales > Cupressaceae > Sequoia > Sequoia sempervirens. The sequence goes on along the minus strand of VDFB02281492.1, from coordinate 176,560,543 downwards.
TTTAGTATTTATTTTGTGTTGGTTTTTCCTCCTCTACTTAGTATTGTAGAGCAAGATGAAAGGTGAATTGAATTTTGGAGTGCACATTATTGGCGTGCATAATAAGGTTTGTTAATGTTTTCTAATGCTTCTATTGTGTTTCAGTTTGCAATCCAGCAACTTCAAAGGATACAAAAACTTTTCTACAGTCCTCTTTGATGCCCAAGGACAATGTGAAATGGAGTGGCTTCACATTCTTGATAAAATTTCCAACATTCTTCCTCTACTCCAGCTGTTTATCCTTCTAAAATTTGCAACTGGGGCCCAATATCAAATTTTTTTTTGAATTTGATGATCATAATATTTGTTGTCTCAATAGTAGTAAAATGGACATACCCTCTCTGCTTGCTTCTGCCTTTGGGGATTTTTAGAACTTCATACACTGCTGCCTACACAAGGACGTGCGAAAGAGATGGACTGTCGCTCAACTATTAGAACACCCTTTTATTTGCAAATTCTGTACCGACTCTTTCTCACGTCTATGCAGACGCTTATAATCTAATACAATTCATTATGCATAACAGATGCATGAATTTTAACATAGGTGTATACTATGCACTTTACTTTTGCAAATTGGTATCTTTAATCTAAATATTTAAATACTAATTTATATAAATTGATATCTTTTTGCATCTACATTTCTCTGTATAGAAGTATCTACCTTCTTTACCCATCCTTATCTTTGCATGCATTCTATTAACCAATTCACATGCATTTCCTATACTTCCAAATTTTGCATGCATGCCTACCTAACCATATGTATTTTATTCAGCGGTCTCATGCTTTCCAACATTTTCACATTACTTGGTCATCTTTTATATTTTGGTGACTGTGACATCGAATAATTTTAATGCTTTACACCATACATATGCTTAAAAATTTTGAGGCCTCATTTTCTATGGTGCCAAATATTTAAAGTAGGATGTTGGATTAAAAATATAATTAGATATGTGCATTTTAAATATGCATAGATGACAATCTAATCATTCCACTCACATGCATGCCATCTTTTTGATTTGTTTTTCATTTCAATGCTATTTGTGACTTTCATGCATATGCTTTTTAATTGATCTGTCTTTCAAAGATATATTTTTCAATTGAACCTTGTTTTTTGAACTATGAGGAAAGTGTTTAAGTTTTATTCAATAAAAAATTAAGTTTTAGCGTGATTATACATCATAAAACCAATAGGAATTGAAGTTCATTGATAGTTATACATTTTGATCAAAGGCACATGTGGTCAGTAAAACTTATAAGGATTATTATAAAGAACTTAACCAATAATTTAGTTTTTTCTATGACCTTAACCTTAATATTATATTATTATAATATAATATCATATAATAATAATAGTTATCTTCTTATTAAATTTTTTTATGTTATTCTTATTGCATGGAGATTATTATGATCCATAGTCATTATAGAACTATAAATCTATTTAGGATTTACATTATGGTTACTATTAAGTCTGATTATATTCTTATTTCACTTATAAATTTATTAGGGTTCAATTAGGGATTAGATTTAATTAGGATTAGGTTTAGGGTTTAATTATTGTTTAATTAGGATTAGGATTTAGCTCAATTAGATGTAATATTAGGGTTAGTGTTACAATTCAATGAAGGTTAGGATTATAGTTCAAGTATAGTTAAGGTTTAGTTGAGGTTTTTTTAGAGTTTAATTATAATTAAGTTTCAATTAATGTCTTACATGTTGCAATTGTAATTGCTATAACATATATAAGGTTAATAATCTTTTTTAAAAAATGGATAATTTTGATTGCAACCCTAATCTTAACCCTATTTCTAACCCTAACCCTAAGAGATTTGATGAAACAAAAAATCAAATAAAAAAGATTTGATGAAAAGAAAAATCAAATAAAAGAGATTTGATGAAACAAAAAACCAAATAAAAAAGATTTGATGAAACAAAAAATCAAATAAAAGAGATTTGATTAAACAAAAAAAAAAAATCAAAGAGATTGATGAAAAAAAAATCAAAGAGATTTGATGAAACAAAAATCAAATCAAAGAGATTTTATGAAACAAAAAATCAAAATCAAAGAGATTTTTGAAACAAAAAATCATTTGTTGAAACAAAAAAAAAAAATCAAAGAGATTTTTGAAACAAAAAAAAATGAGAATCAAAGAGATTTGTTGAAACCAAAAATAAAATCAAAGAGATTTTGAAACAAAAAATCAAAATTAAAGAGATTTGTTGAAAAAAAAAAAAAATCAAAGAGATTTTTGAAACAAAAAATCAAAATCAAAGAGATTTGATCACAAAAAGAAATCAAAGATAAATCACAAATATTTGAAAATATTTAAAATAAATAAATCAAAGAGATTTGATAAAAAGAGAAATCAAAGATATGAATATATATTTGCAATAGATAAACTAAAAGATCAAATAAAAAAATAAAAATAAAAGATAAATAAAAAAGATGAAATACAAATCTTTATCATACATTCAAATAATAAAAAGAGAAATAAAAAATAAATCACAAAGATTTGAATATATATTTATAATAGATAAACTAAAAGATCAAATAAATAAATAAAAAAGATGAAATAAAAATCTTTATCATACATAAATTACAGATCAAATAAATAAATCAAAGATAAAAATAATTAAAATATTTGCATAAACTAAAATAACAAATAAATAAATAAATAATATTTTTGATCACAAAGAGAAATCAAAGATTTGATCACAAAGATAAATCAATCAAAAAAGAAAATAAGAGATTTGATCACAAAGATATAATGCCCGCGCCACGAGACACTAGAGGACAATGCACTAACACCGTAACATTTTTTTTTTTGAAGTGCAATGAAAAAACTGTTGCAAAAGAACATTACACAAATCTAACCTAAGTCCTCTAAGGTCTGTGACTACACTACATGATTCCCATCAACTAACTAGCAAGAAACTATAAATTGTTATATTAAATAAATGATAACATCAATAAGGATTTACATCTAAACATTTCATTAACTAAGTAATCAATGTGATACATCCATAACATTTACTCCAAGGAGATCATATAAATCTTTAAATCATTTAATTACATAAATAATAACATCTATTGCATAGTTCATTACATAATAGAGTCAACATCAGTTACATCATTACAAATACATCTCAATATCAATATCTCCTCGTACATATGTGAGGAGTGTACACATCAAGTATAATACATGATACATCAAATTATGATACAACACAAGAGTGACTATCTACATAAGCTGGTATAATGCGGAAGTATTCAATCTAGGAGAAGTCACCACAATCATGAACAAGGAGAGGGAACCCAATTGAGAACAATGCACTTTCCACCCAACCATGTGGAATCCAAAGGTCCACCCCCTGTGCTAGGAGATAACAAAGGGTCCCACCATCACAATCAGGCAAAAGATAACAAACATTAGGGTGATCCCACAATAGTGGTTTACAATTTTTGGCCAAACTGGACACAAAAATAATTTTTTTTAACTAAATCTTCACTTTTGGGCACCTATAGCGGCTAAACCGTGAGGAATTTTAAGATTATGCAAACTATAGTTTCATGAAATTTTGTCTATAGATTCTAAATATATTTTTTCAAAAAATTTAGAATTAGATTGCACTTCTTTTCCATCTCCTCAAACTAGTTTTTTCAAAAACATTTTTAAAAAGTACTCATTGTATAACATAACTTTTTTCCATGAAGGATAAAATTCTAATTCTTTCAAATTTAGATTTGTAACTCTGATATCTAGTGCTTCCACTTGGTTAGATATTTTTCTTTAGTCAATTTTGAAGTCAAACCAATTACAATTTAGACATAACACGACTGTATAATGTGTAACTTTTTTGTATGTATCGAAATTCAATTTTTGTTTTTTGTTGGATCAAGGACTCCAATATCTAGTGCACTCATATTTTTCAAATTTTTTTTTGATAATCTTCTATTTTTTCACATGTGTAGAACAAAGAGTTTGATTTTCGGTTAAAAACCTAATTCGCAAGAAAAAAAATTAAATATTAATAAAATGAAATGAAATTTAATTATAATTTTTTGGAAGCTTATAATAAGGACTACATACTTACAAAAAAATAAATTTTAAATGAATTCATTTGATCCCCCAAAAGATATCTTTTTTATCAATATTTTGATAGGTGTAAAGGAGACTCCGTTATAGGTATGGTTTAAAATTAGTGGGGTTCTATCCAAGGGGGCTTGGTCTAAGGTGGTTTTATCAAACCCTATTCAATTGGAATCCTTTAAATGAAACTTTTCAAGGCTTAAATCATTATCTTTTTTAAAAATATGTGATTTCAATTAAAATCAAGATCTCCTGGAAAGTGTAAACCACTATTGTGGCAGCACCCATTACAAGGCTATCATGACAACAATGAACAAGTACCATACAACATTAAACAATAGTAGTATCACTTCCAGAGGCACATAAACATCCAAGGGGAAACATGAGACAAGAAGATACTAGCTTGCCATAGGAGGAGTTTCATCACATAATTTTCTATGGGTTACCCTAGTGTAACCTTCCTAGGCTACCAGACCCCCATCCTGGCTTACCATGGCTGCCTCTACCGGCCACTAGACCCCCATGCAAACTATGCGAGACCAGGCAGTTGATCCTGCCATTCCAAGCCTTCACGACTCGCCCCAAGCCTATACGAGCACTTGAGCCATGAGTGAGGCATTAAAACTTATCTTGATTAGTGATATTACTACCCAACCCCTAGTTTGTTTTAGGTTATCACTTGATTACAAAACTCCCACATGGGTTACCTAGGTGCCACTTTCGGTGTCGGCCCCCATTGGAAGCCACTCCCCTACTGACAAGAAGGAAATCCAATAAAAATCAAATAGCTAAGCCACTTGCACAAACTCAAAAGAAAACTCATTAACAATACAACATGGTGAGGCATAACTCTTTCCGCTCATAAGTTCTAACCACATAGGCAATTTCACTGTGCAAGACTAATGACCAACATGTACACATTCAATAGAAAACCAACCATTACCAAGGTTTGTCAAAATTTCATCAAGAAGAGAATTTCCCTTCCCCTAGCCTCTAGAAGACTAACAACACAATTGCAAAATGACTCTAATTTTACCAATAGCTAATTCACCCCAAAGTCAAAAGTCCAAGCATTACACCAATAATAGAATTTCAATAAATTCCATGCAAAAGATTATACAATTCAACAAGTCAGAGAAGCCAACATTCTTAAAAGAAACACTATATTCATTTATTCAATCAACTTACATTTATTTCAAATATTTAAATCAATTTTTTGTATAGAAATTTGTTACCTAATAATTTTCATTTACTATTAAGGTCTTCTGATTTAAAATGAGTTTACTTATGCTAAATCCAACTAAATGAATATTTATACATACATATGTATATACATATATAATGATATATATTTCCACGCTGATGTTTCTTACATTTAACAGATATAATAATAGCAATATTAAGTGTATATATATATAGATGCGCATGTAATATAAATGACGAAGGGAATTTCAGTTACATCGAATATCCAACAAGGTTTATGTTGAAAGGAATATATAGTCTATTTAAAGGTAATCGAACAACATCAAATAGGAAAATTTGATTCAAATCAACGTTTAGTAAAAAGCAAGGCATAATTAAAACGTGAACTACAGATACCCAAAAGAAAGCTAATTTAGTGAATGTTACACGACTATATCAGCGAACCAAAACATAAATTGAATGTGGTTTGAACGAATCCAATGCCATGCATACATCAAATTTTGACGAACAAAATAAAGCAAGCGACTTAAAAGGATCTACATGTACATTTATCTAAAATGCAGTCCACTCCCCTGCTTTCCCAATACTCACCTCTGCTATAAGATTCTGCCATTCTTGCTCTGATAAAATTGGAGCAACCTAGTTAGGAATCCCCAAACTGGCTAGTCCCTTTACGTATCAAGGCAGGATGTGATCTATGAGATACATAATGAGCTATCTGGGAACGACGAAGGTAGTGACTATTTGGAACTATGGGTTTTAAGGTTTAGAAGAGGTACATTAATAAGATTGTATTGGCTCCGAAGGAGACAATGGATACTATTGCCGAAATATGCAACTTTAATCTAGGCAAATTTTGGGAGATACGAATCTGAGACAAACAAGGTCAAGAAACCGCGGCTAGAAAAAAGTGATTGACAAATACAAGGGTGGCTTAACCTACTCAGTTACATCTATGGTAAGAAAGTGCAAAATCAAAGATAAGCATGCATTTGATCTACACTTAACATAGAGTAACATGCATGTGTAATTGACATAACTGACGCCTATTAAGCATGTTTAAGGATTCAAAACTCAGATTGTTGTTTACTACACCGAATGCATATCTAGGAGGATAATACATACAATTTACAATATGCAAAGGATAAGGGTAAGTCAAATTCAATGCACTCAAATTAATCGCAACCCCCAATCTCCAGTGTCGACAACATGCCAAGAAGATCACCGAATTAAATTCAATTAATATATCTAATGTCAACATTCAAACAAACTTCATACACAACGATTGAAATAGACATCGATAAGAACTTAAACCAAGAGCTAACATACTCAATATCTTTGAGATATATCTAATGAATTTACCAGGTCGATATGAGGCAAACAAGTGAAACGACCAAAAGAAGGTGAAACTATTGATAGATAGAAGAACTCAAAAGATAAAATTACTGAAGTAATTGGCTTGGGTGTGATCCCACAAAGCTGGTTTACAATTTCTGGGAGGAATTGATTTTTGCTAAAATCACATATTTTTAAAAATTATAATGATTTAAACCTTAAAAAGTTTCATTTATCACATTCCAATTGAATATGGTTTGATAAAACTACCTTAGATCAAACCCTCTTGGATAGAACCCCACTAGTTTTAAACCATACCTATAATGGAGTCTCCTTTACACCTATCAAAATGCTAATTAAAAACCACTTTTGATTTACCTTTTGGGGGACCAAATGAATTTACTTAAAATTTATTTTTTGCAAGTATGTAGTCCTTATTATAAGCTTCCCAAAAAGTATAAATTTAAATAAATTTAATTTAATTATTATATTAATTTTTTATTTCTTGTGAATGTAGGTTTTTCACCAAAAATCAAGCTCTCTGTTCGCATGTGGAAAAATATGATTATCAAAAAAAGTTTGAAAAATATGAGTGCACCAGATATTGAAGTCCTTTATCTAACAAAAAAAATAAAATTGAATTTTGATACATACAAAAAAATTACGTTTTATACGGTCGTGTTATGTCTGAATTGTGATTGGTTTGACTTCGAAACTTGATTAAAGAAAAAATATTCAATAAAAAACTATCTAACCAAGTGGAAGCAGTAGATATCGGAGTTAAAAATCTAAATTTGAAAGAATTAGAATTTTATCCTTCATGGAAAAATAGTTATGCGTTATACGATGAGCGTCACTTTTAAAAAATGTTATTTTATGAAAAAAACTAGTTTTCGAGGGAGATGGAAAAAGAAGTGCAATATGATTCCAAAATTTTTGAAAAAAATATATTTAGAATCTACAGACAAAATTTCATGAAACTCTAGTTTGCATCATCTTCAAATGATTACTGATTAAGCATGAAAACGATTTGATAAGTGATTAAAGAAGCTTCCAAACAAATATAGTATTCAAACATTCATTTATATTTTATTGCAAGAATAAACAAAGGCAAGAAAATGTAAGCAATTGCACCTGGGATTATTTGATTGACTGAGTTGAAATTTGATGCCAAGTCTGAGTTCCTAGCTATAGATTATGAATTCTCCAGAAGCTCCAAAAACATCTCCAATAATTCAATTCAAGAATCCCCTAAAATTTTCAAGTCCTAAAGTAAACAAGTCGAAGAACCATATATCTTCTAAGAAAACTCCCAATTCAAGAATAGTTTTCAAGAACAAAACTCAGAGCTTCCAACTTCCAAGTAAATTTTCCCGTACAAAGAAAACAACTTCAAGAACAAGAATCTCTCTCCCTAACTGAATGCTAGATAATTTCACGGAAAAATAATCCCAAAAGCCCCTCTCAAGTTATCCTTAACTAACTTATTCACCACTTCCCTTTAATTGATGTAGCATATCTCCTATTTTAAAAATTTGTTTATCTTATACCCTCGACAAAAGCTTACAACCACTCTACCATAAAATAGCTTAATTTGGTTATTCACAATAAATCCTATTTAAACATTTTAATTTATTCATTTAACTTTATCTAAATTAAATTTTATTTTCGCCGCACAATAGACAACATTTATTTATTTTAATATTTCATTTAAATCCTAAAATTTAATTTATTTAAATCAAATAATTACTTTAATATTATTTATTTAATTTATTCTTCAATCATATTGTAACGCCCTGTCAAGAACCCTAGAGGACAAAACCTAAACAACTAATTTTTTTTTTTTTTTATAATGAAATGTTGCACGATATAATTTGAACACAAACTTAATTTCTACACTACGTTCTTTAGGGTGCACGACTACATTACTTATTCCCATCAACCAAATTTACAAAACCATATAACTTAGTAATATCCAAATTTTAATCATCATTAAGCATCACAAATGATCATATGAACCATGAGAAACATCCATTCTATAAATATAAAGAATAACTAATTATTTTTCATTTCAATTATCAAGTACAATATCACTGATTACATAATTTCTTACATACATGAGATACATCAACTCAGTGTTACAATTATAATATGTATAGTAATACAAGTGAGGAAAACTCAACATATGATACATGATAGAGATACAATACAGTGATCACAAATCTCAAAAGATGTAGTGTAGTAGTCTTTAGATCGAATGAAATCGCCATGACATGAGCATGAGATGGGAACCTAATGGAGAATGTAACACGTTCCACCCAACCATGTGAACCAAAAGGTTCACCTCTCGTGCTAGGAGGTAACAAGGGCCCCACCATAACTGATAGACAACAAGGTGGCAAACAACAAACATGACAAGACTGTAAGGGATTCTCACACACAAAGAACAAAATCACACAATACAAGAGTGACACAACTTCCAAAGGCACAACAAACATCAAAAGGGAATGTCAGTCAAGTAAATGCAAGGTTGTAGCGGGGAGAGTGTCATCGCATGGTCTATATATGGGTTGTCCTGATAGTCTTCCTCTAGATGCCAATCCCCATCTATGGTTGTCCTGACAGTCGCACATTCGACGCCAACCCCATAGGGTAACACATGCGGGACCAATTATCCTCTTGTGGAGACTAGGATATTGGTCTTGCCAACTAGACCTTCTCAACTCATCCTTAGCCTGAATGAGCACTAAAGGAATGGGTGAGGCATCAAAATATCTTAGTTAAATGAAATTCTACCCAACCCCCTAGTTAATTAATTAAGTTTCCATTTGATTAGGAAACTCCCACTTGGGTTGTCCTAGACGCCACTTTGTGCACCGGCCCCCATTGGGAGCCACTCCCCCTTCTACAACAAGACACCCAACTTAAAACAACATGAAAATCAACATGCATAAAACCCATAACCTTATGAATATATGCGAAGGCGAGGCATGTACCATCCCACACAAGAATCAACCATAAGGCAAGTTACCAGTACCAGGCTTAAACCCACTCAATTAAGCACTTCAAATATCACATCAACCAAGATTACAACATTCATCACATATACTTGGCCTACAACATAGTTCCCCAAAGCCTCTGGAAGACTATGACATCTACTCAACACAATGTACCTCTTAAATCGAGCACAATTGGTAACGTTCCAATAACCGACAAATAACTCATAAATCATATAAGACACAATTTCAACAAAGCAATCATAGAATACATAGCGTAGCAAATTATACTTCTAATTCATTGAAAGTAATTAATCTAAAAGTCATTGTTCAAGCACCAAAAGAATTAGCTAACTTGTTTATTTATTATATTTCCAATTCGAATTAAACAAATTCATGCAATATTGAATATAAGTACAATGATAGATATATCTTTTATAGATATATATTTATATTATTATGGAGAAGTCTACAAGATATATATCTATATACGCATCTATACAAAAGAGATTATTCTTAAATGCAAATACAACATACTCCAACAAACCCACATTTACATAAAGAAATATTCTTATATATGCAAATATAAATACATATATATCTATAATTATTTAATTAAAGATTTACAATCAAAACATAGCAATAGTTCTCATGCATTGAAATTCTATATATTCATATATATAGAATTATATATATAAATACACTACATGCAAAGTCGATTAATAAAGAGATACAACAATTGCATTAAGACGCATGGAAGCTAAATGCATTCAATTCTAATTAGATAACAATTCATATGGAAAATATCAGCGGATTAGATAAGAAGATACAGTCATGCGTAAAAACCATATTTAGACATTTAAGCATCCACAATTACTGGTGTGATTGTATAACACAACAACTAACTAGAGATTGAGCTATGAATTAGAAGATTATCGATGACTTAACCAACGTATCAAAGATTAACACATACTTAAGGTTGAATTCCTTGGTACTGACCTTGGAGACTTTGTATGAAGCCTGATCTCAATGGCTTTTCATTTTATGTGATAAGGATGCCTCATACTAGCCGATTTGTGCAGTTTACACATGAAGCTAACTAAGAATAAAAGACAGGGGTGATGACCACTGAGATGGTTTTCTAAAACTGAGGAAGTTTCCTCGTCCCAAGAGAATTCATGATTCAGGTTGATATGAAAATGATGCTGTTCTGGTACCCATATATGGCATCATGGCTCTATTTCATGCGGCCACCATCAAGAGTGTTATCGGCCAACAAGATGGAGGAAATTCTTATATAAGGATAAATTTTTTAATGATTTAAGTGCCACTACTACATAAAGAGCGGTTTTAAGACATTAATTTAAGACAAAATATTAATTTTGTCTTAAATATATATTTTTAATTTTTTAATTGTCTTAATTAAGACAATAAAAACAAGAGTTGCAGAGCAGCGAAGTTCCTGCTAGAAAGTTTTAGAATAGTTTTATTTGTATTTGTTGAGTTTCTTGTGTTTTAGAAACAATTGGTCAAGATAAAGCAATTGTCACCTAAATTTAAGAATTTTATCATTGATAGAGTCAACTTAGTCTTCCATTAGAAAATGACCCTTATAACAAAATAATTTTGCTCACTTTAAGATTCTGAGATGCGGTTGTGTTTTTAGGCCATGAATAAAGCATAATTTATATGTTGCCAACATTATGTAAATATTTATGAGTTCAAAGATTTCCTTAACCATTCAGCATACATGATAAAAATAGTTTTTTTCTTAAATTCTCTTTACATTTCATTTTTTGTTATTTTTGTTGTAGCATTTAGATGGGTAGTTTTCCACTTGAAAATGATTTTTTGAGAAAAGAGCATTTAAAAAACAAGCTAAGTTGATCTTAAAACTAAGCCAAAGGTTAACCCAAAAGAGGGGCGGATATGCAAAAAATTTAAAAATAAGGAGAAAAAAACAATTGAATTTAACCAAAATTATTATCAAATGCTTAAGTTAAGGTCACATTATAAGCAATTACAATAGATTAATCAGTTCAATTAAACAAATAGAGATTAATTATTTGCAAAATAAATACATACTTTATAGTAGATCTTACTAGTCAAATTGGCTAAAGGGATATTTTTACAAAATAGAAAAAAGATCAATGGATTCTTGATTTACTGGTGAAGTTTATTAACTTTTAATGAGATCATAGAGATAATTTTTTCCTGAAATATAAGGTTGTCATATCATAAGAACAATTTTGGTGGAATGGCTACCACTCATTCCTTAACTTTCAATCAAAAAGATTTCGGCCTAAGACTCAAATTCTCATATCTAATAAAAACAAATCATGTGGATGATATAAAATCCTCCATTAAAAATAAAAGAAAAGAAAAATATAGAATTATGGAAGATTTAGATTAAATGACAAAATCAATATTCAAAAAATTATTTGATTTGAAATAGCCTAGGCAGTTGCTTTAACTTTTTCTTGTATTGGGAAGATAAACATTTGGGATATTTTTGCAAACCCTAAGTATTTGGCTCAAGAATCATGGACTTCTTTTAGTTTAGTTCTGTGAAATTTATCTTTGATCAATTCAATTCAATTATTTTTTTTGCAAAAATTCATAAATTTATAAATGGATATCAATGTTGAAGTGAAAGTGTGTATGGAAAAAAATAAAACAATTGTCATCATATTTATCATTTGGGTCATCAAGCTAACTATTTACATTGTGCCTATACTATTATGGCAGGTTGAATATCGGCGTGCTTAGAAAGTGCCTCAGCACATTCCTGTTGATCCATGTTAAATAACAAACACTTTTCAATCAAATGTTGAATCTGCACAAACACCATGACAACCCAGAACAAAATAAATCAACCCAAAAAAAGTTTGATATGCTCACAACATCTTTATTATAATCCAAAGTAAATGGAAGTTAAGTGCTTGACCAAATGAATATATGAAGTAGATGGTGAGGAGGGATCTATAGGCACCGCCATTTTAACATCCCCTGCAAATCTAATTTGTCACTTCAATTCAGGCATAAAGAAAAGATGGGGGTTTCGTAGTACATACCCATTAGTGAGTTACTTCATTGTTGGCGTTCCTGTGTGAAAAAATAACTGAACCGCTTTGGTATATGAGCATCGTAAGCATGAAAAGGAAGCACGTTAAGCATGAAAAGGAAGCACGTTTGGTCCTGTAGAAGCTTCAACATATACATTCTTCTGCGTGTGGAGAGAAGGATAATTTGGAAAACAAGATAATGGATTCAACTGAAGGGGTCCCCTATTGGTACAAAAGCCTGGCGCTGAGAAATTTACATCCTTGAATTTGGAGAGCAAAAGCGGTGATGTTTTCCCATTGTTTTGAATGAATGTAAAATGAAGATATCAAATCCATTAAAAACTGTTTGTAACCGCCAGCACTAATGATAGCCAATAAGGATGTCAATTTAAATGCAAAAGGTTTTTATTGACACAGATTTTTGCTTTCACTTACAATGTGTAATTACCAAAAATTAATATTAAAAAATATAGTTTGAATATATAGATATATTTATTTAACAAAAATAATAATTTTCAAAAAATTAGCATAGTTGAATTTATTAATATTAGTATAACTATTTTAGAAAAACCTATGTAAGAAACATTGAGAGCATTTTAAAATAATTTTAAAAATTTAAATAACAACTTATTATTTTATGTCAATCTCAAAATATTAATCTTTTGCATGTGATTTTTAATTTCATTTTTGAAAAAGCCATCATTCATTATTTTCATTTCTATTCAATATTATATATTTATTTTCTATTTTTTAATAATTTCATTTGTAGACATTAATATATTTTAAAATTTTGATGTATTTTTATTTAAAAAGTAAAATAATTTTTCTACTAAATATAAAGTAATTGATTTGGATATATTTTTGATAAATTAAAATAGAAAATTATTTATTTATTTTAATATTGATTGTAGCTTTAAATATATGTCCAATGTACTTTGGTTTTATAGAAAATATATTTTTTCATAAAAAAAGATATCTAAATTTAAATTGCAGTATTACAAAAGGAAAGCAATATTAGTATACCTGTTTTAGAAAAATCTATGTATGAAATAATGAGAGCATTTCACATAAACATGTTTTCTACTTAAATTTGAGTGGAGTGATGTTATGCAAATTTTTATTAATTATGAGAAATGGATAATTTCAAAATTTTCCCTATTTTATTGCAAACAAGTAAATAAATGAATAGAATAGAAAATATAACAAGTAACTAATTTTGAAGAGTTAAATTTTTTTATTAAAAATTAGCTAAATATAAATTTTTATTATAGTCTTTGTGGCAAAAAAACCTTAAAAACATGCGATAAAAAGTTTATGCTTCCTGAAAATCCGCCCTTATCGCTCAAAACTTTTATGCCAATTATATTGCAGAAAATTAATTTTGGATAAATGTTTTGTTATATATTTTGCAAGTTTACTTTAACAATATACAATATTTTGTCAAATAAGAAAATAAGTTGAATTCTCATTTGTTAAAAACAAAGTTATTAATAACTAGTTAACAAAACACCGTGCCTATAGTTCCTTGGCAGGAACTAAAAATACTTTTTCTAAAATAAATTTTTTATTTCCTATCCTCCTTCATTTTCCCTCCCTCATTCCCTCCATCATTTGACATGCAGAGAAATCTTGAAATCGCATGTAGATTTATGAGATACTTTCCCAACCTTGCTCTGTTGCACGATTCCAATTGCCTTTCGTTTTTCCATCAAGTAACAGGAGAACCCCCTCCGTGATTGTGAAGGTTTTGAAGATGATTTTATTTTAAAACCGTGGGGAATTAGGGTTTCGATTTTTCCTTTCCTTGTTACTAGTAAGCATCGAAACCCTCTGAAGTGCATTTGAAAGCTTTAAATAATTTAATGTTTGATTTATTGGTATTTATACATGAATGCTTTTTTGCGTGTGTTCTTTGGGGGTTTGTAAGACCTATGGTGTTATAGATACCGAAGCCAAAATTAATGTCCCAAAAGGATTTCACTATCAATAGATTCATATTTATTGCTTGGAAGAATAAAGAGCTAGTGCCCATATATATATATATATATATATATATGTGGACATGACAGGAAAAAAACTATGTGCATCTTTTGTAGGCACTTCTCGTTTGTTAGCAAGATCGTATTTGTTTCCTATCAACATAATAACAATATTGTTGTCTGCATGGCCTCTCAACTCCTCAAGCTACCTCACCACATGATCAAAGGTTTGTTGCTTGGTTATGTCATATACCCGCATCGCACCAAAAATGCCTCTTTTCTACATACAAGAGCCCATGAGTGAGGTTATGTCATATATCAGCATCGAACCAACAACACCTTTTGCAAAATTGGATTTGGAGGGCTCTAGCTTACATGGTATTTCCAGGCATTGGGTGGAAGAAGGATTCCCTTGTCAGATCAGGCAAGCAAAATCTTCACTATCTCTTCTTTGTGCTTCTACTTGTCCCATTTTTCTCTTTCATTTTATAAAACTATATATGTTAGTGATGACACAAGGGAAGACAAAATCCGTTGAGATCTTTTGAGTTCGTCTACTTTTGTTTAATGGCAGGAGAAGCGAAATAACATTATCAGGGTTTAGAATTATAGTCCCAGAAAATCGGTCAGTGCATTTGTAAGAGGAGTAGACGGTGTTTATATGGTAGGGGCAGAGGTGTTGGGGAAGAAGGCGACTGGAGTGATCAGTGAAGTGAAGCAAGTTAGTAAAGCAAATCCTCAATTAATGGGAGGGTATAATGAGTAGACGGTGATTATATGATAGGGGCAGAGGTGTTGGGGAAGAAGGCGACTGGAGTAATCAATGAAGTGAAGCAAGGTTAGTAAAGCAGATCCTCAATTAATGGGAGGGTATAATGAGTGAATGATGTTAGCTTTAGGAGGCCTCGCAGTCTTTGATAGATCGGTACTTGTAATGTCTGCATCCAGAGATTTTAGTTTTTTTGTGTTTATTTTTAGGACAAGAGAGTATTTCATATCTTTAATCATATCTTCTTCCAGCCCCTGCAATCAGTCAACCAAGCAGTTTGGTCACTTATAAATAGGGCCTATGAGTATTTAACCTAGCTTGAAATTCAATTCTTTTTTTTACCGATGATATATGGAGTTGCTATAAAGAAAAATGGACCGAATTCCACTAGAGGTTTATACACTTGTTTGATTAGATTGAAACCAATCCGAGTAACCTTTGACTGGGTAAATAACTTAGCATCCACAGAGAAAACTGCACTGATATAATCAAATAGTCGGTGCTGTCAACATGGAAGCAACAAAGATGCACTGCATCTACACCCAACTTGGTCTTAAGACTATCCTCCAAGCTTTTGAATCTCTCTGTGTCTTTCAGATCTGAAAATGAAGGGAGCCCTAAATTTCAATACACCCTCATAAGGTTTTTGACAATTGCATGTTCTAGGATTGGGCTGCAAGTTTTCAGAGCATTTTATGTCCCCAATTTTCATGTAAACATGATTTTTCTAATCTTCTACAATCATTTTTCTGATCATGTGATGGTTTCCTTTAGATTCATCTTCTCACAGTAATAACTTGTAATTATCAGAGTAGTACTTTCTATTCTACCAGAAACTAGAGTTGTCCTAAATGAGAGATTGGCCGATTCTATTTTCTGAATTGCTACAGGCATTATATTAACAAATTTACATTATTATGGTGCACACCAGTCTTTTATTGATACTTTTGAGTTAATAATTTAGGATCATCTATGAAACAATACATATTTATCCAAATGTATTCATGTAATTACTGCCTTTTAATTCATTTGCTATTATATAGGTAATAATTTGTAGACTTACCGGAATGGTACTCTGCTTTTCCTGAAACTAGTATTGTTCTAAATTCTAAGGACATACCAGTTAACATTTTCTGAATCATATTACATTAATTTTTTGGAGTCAACATTTTATTATTATATTAGGATTAACATAGGTGCTACAATTTCCTCCATACACCATGCTTTGGCATGCAAGCTCATTTATGTAAAATCAGTGGCAGTTGATTTATTGCTTCTATTGTTCCAAGTGTTCAGAATATGCTCGACAGTTAGGACCCTGATGCCTATTTTTTCATTCCATTTAGGAACATACTTCTGGTCTAGCAAGGTTTGCCTTTGAAATTCAAAATTTCTAAGCATTTTCTCTCTATATCAGTATTTGTTATGCTACCATTTCATGTATAATTAATTCAAAAAATTCATGCTTTGCAACCTAAGAGTTTGTGAGTCATGGCTCTCTTTTTTCTAATATTTCAGTGGCCATCATATAGCATGTTGTACATTTTTTTTAATAACTGGAGTTTTTGTTGCTTAGTGATGTACATATTAAATGTTAAATTTTTGTAGTAGAGTGCATTAACTGACAAGACATGAATTTTTTGAACTGCTCAGGTTTTACAAACTTAACCTCCCTTAGTTTTAAAAGAAGTAATGCAATAACTCCAGCTGGCTTGCATGCTTTAGCGGGCCTTGTGAAACCAAAATGCCTGGATCTGGAGAGGTGTATAGAGATTCATGGTGGACTGGTGCATCTAAAAGGTGAGTTATGTTGTATTTGTTCTTTGGATAAAATTTAACAGTTGTGGATATTATTTTAATTGAACCATGGTTATCAGATCCTATCTTATACAATATGCATAGATGTAATTTGCATTGGCTGTCTGAATTGGTTGAGCAATTGATATTTTGATTTTCTTTCTAATTATGCAACAGATGTGTTTAACAGATTTTGAATAGGGCAAATCATTTAATCATAGTGAAAGCTTTATATGTACATAAGCTGCCAAAATCCATGGTACATGTTTATGTACTATAGATGCCGATTGACATTATCAAACAATACTTGGGAGTTGTGAAATAACTACACTCATATACACTGAAACAAGCCCGATCAAAACACACAAAAAATAGGCATAGAAAGGATTCTAACAACAGAAATTAAAAACAGAAATATATTATGATTTCATTTGTTTTTTCTTTTATTTTGTAAATACAAACATACAATAGAAATAACTGCTAACTTCAGACCACTTACTTAGAGTCAATGTGTTGGCATGATTTAGTGCTTGAAAGACCTGGGTTACAAGCTGTGTTTCCTGCAATCCTATAAATTAAACAAAGATAATTAGATGGTTTTTTTGTTTCTCCACGTGAATAGGGAAGAGTCTTTATGTGGTTGTAAGGAAACTCCATAGTTGGTGTATCAACATGAACAAAAGATAGCCCACTGTACTTCAGTGAAACGACATATATCAGAAGGAAATTTATTTCTACATATATCTTATAAGTTTTTGGAGGATGCTAATTAAAATGCCACTCACCATAAAGCAGCTGTATTGTGTTGAACTTCAGCTCCAGTTAAATTGTTATTTCTAAGGTCTATCCAGTGCACTTCCTTTGAATTACTGATGTCAATTTTTACTGTTCATTTAGCTGGTTGTTTTTCATTGAAAGTTTCTAAAATCCTTTTTCAATAGATCCATTTACCTGTGTGCCATATTTAAGAGTTCCCATTCAGTAACAACTTGCGAGGCATTGCTAGAAGGTCAATCGATAGGGATGGAGATTTATGTGTTACACATTGTGGAATAAGGTGTTTGTCTCATGATGATACCCATGTTTTCTGTATGCTGCAATAATCATATTCCATGAGGTGTTGTCTCATTCTTTTGTGTGGCAATGCATTTTATGGGGATTCAACAAAATTTTGCACTTGACATAGGTGTAAATAAGTTTATCATGTAAAGTTGAGCTCATTCTTGAGAATATGAACTTGTTTGAAATTAATTATCGTATTCAAATTGACTGTTCATTCCCTAATGCTCCTTTCCAACCCACTTAAATAACCCAAATATAATAGGCAGTTATGGCAATTATTCGTTAATGTCCTAAAAATGTTGAGCTTCAGAACACTTAAATCTTCCAATTCCAACCAATGCATGTCAATCTATGGAGCAAAGAGAGAGATTTTGATTGATAAAGCTTGTACTTGAGCAGGACTAGTCTGCACTAATCTAAAATGATGCCAGAGTTAAAATAATATTTGGGGAGTTATTGAATAATATTATGGGAAACATAAATTATTTTCAACAATTCCATCTTATGTATATCTTGCAATACTCAAATGTTTCCTATTAGACTCTATGAGAAGATCCCTTCAGTTCCTCAATTCTATATACATCACATTTTTCTGTTAGTAAGTTTGAGCTCATGTTCTAAGGGATGTGTTTTGGTGCAACATAGCTAACAATAGTGTGAAACTTCCTATTCTCATATATATGTGAGTCTAACATTAGAAGCAGCTTGCCAAGTCCCCTGTCTATTAAATAAGGCTCAAAATCATCATATCCATGAGAATATTAATGAAGGCTTACAATTATGTTGGAAATATGCAAAAGCTTTAGTAGTTCCCAATGTGATCTTAGAATGTCTATTTAAACACAAGGGTGAGTACTCCAGATTCCTTTCATGCAAATGATGGTAAATATTTCCAATTGTGAATAAAATCACATAAAACAATTTGCATTGTAGGTGATCAATAATATCCTAGTAGTGCAACAAGATTAGAATGTTGAAGATTTGCGAGACCAATCTCTTATTCAAGTTTTTTTAGGCCTTTAAATTAGCCTCTTTCTTGTTTCTTTACTGCAATGGTAAATCATTCATCAAAAGAAGCTTGATATGCATTCCCAGTAGCACCACCTCCTATTAATTTTTTTGCTGAGAAAATCTTGGTCTCTACTCCCTAATCTTCATACTTTGGCGATAGGTTTTTGCAGTCATAACAACAGTAGCTACAACCATAATGATTACATAAAATTAATAGCCTTATTCTGTCAACCCCAAGAGAACTTGATGTCAGAGATGAAGTTGACGTAGGGTATTCACAAATTGTGTCCCAACTAGGCCTACAAGATTCTGCATTTAGAAACTACTCTTGCAAGAATAGTTGATTTTTTTAGTGCCAAAACATATTTTATCCTCTCCTCCAGCTTTCTCATAAGTTTATTTCCACTCAAATCCAACAACACCAAACTGCAACAATTACCAATCTCTTTGGGTAGGCTCTACAGAGGGTGGATAAATAGCACTAACCTTTGAGAGGACCCAAACATGAAAGAAGTATTTTCAATAAAAGGATGGTAAGTTTGCTAAGTTTGAATTTATTTATATCAACTACAATTGTTTAAAAACCCATTAGGTCTTTTTGACCAGCCCATTTTGAACATATCTTATAATCAATGTAGCTCATGAGATCACATCTCTTTGAGACATGTCAAATATCCTTCTTGTAGCTTGTGGGTGATCCCATAATAGTGGTTTACAATTTTTGGCCAAACTGGACACTGAAATTATTATTTTTAACTAAATCTTCACATTCGGGCACCTATAGCGGCTAAACTGTGAGGAATTTGAAGATGGTGCAAACTAGAGTCTCATAAAATTTTGTTTGTAGATTCTAAAAATATTTTTTCAAAATTTTTGGAATCAAATTGCACTTCTTTTCCATCTCCACGAAAATTGATTTTTTTAGAAAACAACATTTTAAAAGTGGCACCTATAATGCATAACTTTTTTTCCATGAAGGATAAAATTATAATTCTTTCAAATTTAGATTTAACTCTGATATCTAATGCTTCCACTTGGTTAGATAGTTTTTATTGAATATTTTTTCCTTAATCAAGTTTCAAAGTCAAACAAATTACAATTCAACATGACTGATAACACGTAACTTTTCTTGTATATGTCAAAATTTAATTTATTTTTTTTTGTTGGATCAAGGACTTCAATATCTGGTGCACTCATATTTTTCAAATTTTTTTTGATAATCTTCTATTTTTCCACATGTGAAGAACAAAGAAATTCATTTTGATGAAAAACCTACGTTTAATAAAACTTAAAAAACAAATACATAACAAAACCAAAACATATTAAAATTATATTCATTGGATAGCTTGTTTGAGGAATACCATAATCATTTCAAATAAATTTTAAATGAATTCATTTGATCCCCCAAAAGCTAAATCAAAAGTGATTTTTTATCGGCATTTTGATAGGTGTAAAAGGAGACATTTATAGGTATGGTTTAAAACTAGCGAGGTTCTATCCAAGGGGGTTTGATCTAAGGTGATTTGATCAAACCATCTTCAATTGGAATCTTAAAATGGAACTTTTTAAGGCTTAAATCATTATATTTTCTAAAAATATGTGATTTCAGCAAAATTTGTTCCTCTCAGGAATTATAAACCACTATTGTGGTAGCACCCTTGTACATTCTTGCATTTTGTATACATATAACAAAGCAAATGCATTGAACCAGGGCGTATGGCTATCACTTTGCCATTCTGAACCATTTTCGTCACAAGGTTCGTATCTCTTTGCCTTTTTACTTATTCTCTTCTTTGAAGAATTGCCTTGATGATGTTGAAAGAAACCCTAGGAGGAATGCTATTATTCACCCTGGTCTTGTCAGGCTCATCTATGAGCATTATCAAAATTTACCTGCTTTGCCTAAAATTGTTGATATTGGGGATTTGGATGATGAGAATACTGAAGGTAGCAGGGAGAACGACCCCCTGACCCCTCCTGCTTATGCCCCTGCTGCTCCTAATACCATTGCTCCCCATTCCCTGTCTTGTCGGAATGCCCTAATGGATTCTGCTCCGCCTTTAGGTCCTATTTTGCAGCCTTCGCTTGATTGCCCTACCCCAGGTTTTTCCTCGCCACCCTGTCTTAATCCCCAGCCGTTTCTTGGCTACCCTACCCCAGGTCTGGTCTCTGGTTTTAAAGGTACCCTTGTTACGAAATTAGTCTCATACTCTAGGAATTCTATGGAAATTATTTCTGATAAACCTATGGTCAGTAAAGAGTCGGCCCCTAGTGCCTCCGTGCCTGGAAGATTTGGGAATGCCCCTATTGATTCCCCTAATCAGGATGAAATTAATTCTGCCCTAAATAAGCTCAAGCCTGAGGACATTGTGAGTGTGGTGGAAAAAAGTACAGATGGCCTTTTCACTGTTCTCAAGTGGACCCAAAAGGAAATCTGTGATTTGAAAGGCCACAATAGAGATCTCAGTAATAGAGTCAGGGATTTGGAGTAGAAGATTAGCTGGAGTCGTAATGAGAATGAGGGACAGGAAACCCCCTTACCAAGGAAAAGACAGCATTCGCAGGAGGAAAGAATGACCAGGCTTGAGTGCAACATGTCCAAGATTGGCCAAAATATTAGGGCCACTGTGGCGAATAATCACAAAATTGTCAGGCATAACACTATTATCATCAATGCCATGGTGGAAAAGCTCAAAAAAAATCAACAGGGCTCGTTGGTTGTGGATTTGGACATGGACAGAGGTTGCAGTAGATCTGCTGTTGAAGGGATTTCGACTCGCACCCGGGCTAATTCGAAGAGGAAGACCCCGATTTCTTCACATACGGTTCAAATTCTCAAGCAAGGGTTACAGGATATGAAGGATGTTGAAAATGAGGCCGAGGAGTTGATGAACACCTTGGAGTAGTGCGGGTGTGTCTGTTTCTAGCTTTTTGGCGGTCCTTTTTTTGGACCCTGTTGTCTCTTTTTGCTGTCGTTTCCTTTTTGGGACAGCTGTTTGTTTGTTTGGACTAGTCTTGCTCTATCTTTTGTTGTTTGAACTTTGTGGTTTCAGGTCCCTGTAAAACCTATTTTTTCCTTTTCAAAAATAAAGCAAATGCATTGAAATACACTCACAACTACAAATCTACTCCAACCATTTCTAAGACTTCAAAAAGACTAAGACCGTTTCGAATGAATTGGAGTAATTACTATTGTGATCCACATGGTGGACTCCAAATATTAAAAACTGCATTGTTAAAACTAGGGATACTAGTTGGGATTAACTAGGACCAAGGACCTTGTAAATATGGGACACTAGAATATATAGCAAGGACAATAAAGTTAGAATATTTTGAAACAACATATAACAAAGAATAGGATGAGAATATTCATAAAAAATAAGACTAAACCAGAAACTACATATGACAAAAATAACCTAAACACAAGAAAATCCCAAGGCACCTTCGAAGATGTTAGGGGTACAACATATCTTTATTTTTCTATTTTGAAACCTTTTTTAAGGGAAATCCATTGGCACTCTTTTGCTTTATTGCTTTTTCTTCTACCAACTTGGTTTTCACCTGATCATATTGGGGTTTTCCCAGCTC
The DNA here is from genome assembly GCA_007258455.2 of Sequoia sempervirens. Classification (NCBI taxonomy): domain Eukaryota; kingdom Viridiplantae; phylum Streptophyta; class Pinopsida; order Cupressales; family Cupressaceae; genus Sequoia; species Sequoia sempervirens. The sequence goes on along the minus strand of VDFB02281492.1, from coordinate 176,537,611 downwards.
ACATGTATTGTATTATGTACCCTGCGATAATAGTAGACGAGGAAACCATATTTGGCTCAACTATTTTGTCAAATGCTTTGACCACATCCTCTACACTCCCACATTTAGCTAACATATCAACAAGGGTGCTCCCCACAAAAACATCTGACTCAAATCCAACCTTAAAAATGCAAGCAAGAAGTTGTTCACCAAATTACAGAGATCCCAAACTAGCACATGCCTTGAGAACACACGGAAAAGAAAATTGGTTTGGCTCCAGCTGTACTCTCAAAAGATCACGAAACAGTCTCCTCCTGTGGGTAACGTTTGTTACTTCATAATATGAAATCTTTTTAAACAATAATTTTTTTCTCTCTTTACGATTTATTTGATTAGTTTCCCCCAAACATCATCAGATGCTCTCACTTGAATTTTTCAAAAAGATAAGTCAAAGTTATCTGCAAAATGTCTAGGCCACAAGAATTTCATGCCCTGGGCTACCATTGCATATCACCTACTGGTGTGGTTGTTTAAGGGCACTTGAAGTTTGGATAGTGAGGTCTGAAATACATCTATCAGTAGAGTCAGTCATTCAAACCCCATTGTAGAAATGGAAAAACTTGTGCATGAGATGAGCTGAGTTTTTCATATGTTGGTCATGCTCATTGTAAGGAGGGAAAGAAGAGATGGGAATGGCATAGAAGAGGAAGGGTATTGGGGACAAAAATTGATGGAAAGAGGAGATAAGAATGGAATAGAAAAGGACCAAAGGGTGTAAGAGTGTTATGTTTGGCAAGAAGATCACCTGCAAATGTCTGATGATTGTGTTTGGCACCAACAATATTCTTACTGTCCTAGATTTGAGCTGAGTTGGCATCCAAACCTCAAGGAAGTTCTCTTCCACTTTATACAATTTTCATCTCTTTTTAGTAATGCCATAGCTTTGTTTTCTTACCAGTGCTTAGAAAAGAATTTTTAGTTTCTTTTTTTTTCTCAACAACTGCAAATTTGAGTTTTATTTGTGGCAGTTACAGTTCTATTTTACTGAAGCTTTATATTTACTATTTAGTTTCTCTATCTAACAGTTTCAGATTTCTTAGAACTTAAGTTTCATTTTTTTTTTCATAGCAATATCAAAAACTTTTATCATTAAGGTCAATATTTTTTTTAATTGTAGGGAAATCTCTTCGGAGAAACTCCCACTGTGTATGATGGCATTTTTCTTGGCTCCTCCAATGCATCTCAGAGCATGGACACTTGAGGATTTTGGTTGCTCATCTAGATGGTTTTCTGTTATCATCTTATGGGGTCCTCCCTCTCCTCTTATATTACTGTCCTTACATGGGGGTTTGTTGTTTTTAGAGTAGATGATGTTTATGTTTGCTTTTTGTCTAGGGCCTCTTTTTTGGCCTTAGTCCTTTCCTACTGTACCTGCTGTATATTCTGGTCTTGTTGATCCATTTTTGGTCATTTGTGGACATTAATTTTCTTTTCTTTCTCTTTCTTTTTGTATAGATGTTAACACAAAGAAGTCAAGAAATGAGAAAAGTAACTAAGCAATACACAATTTGTTAGAGGATACCTTCTTTTTCTCTTGCATGAAACTAAACATGAGAATCTGCTCTTGCATTGTTAACAATGGGTATGCACTAAAGCACTTAATGCATATGATGGTCGTCAAATTAGCTAGCCTTCCTAATGAAGGAATTAAAATAAAGCCATCAACATACCTCCTTCAAAGAATCAATTTCATGGTCAGTGCTTGACCTACTTGTTATCATGTTGTAGAGGGATGAAGTCTAGAAAAGACAAATTTGAGATGATAAAATCTATATTTGGGGTTGACCGTGGAAATTTTGCAAGTTGTGGATGAAGTCCACTGGCCAACTGTAATGAGTTTCTCTTCTATGACATGCCAAATAGCTTATGACTATGGGTCTATCATGCTACGTGATGAATAATTCTTTGTATTCTTTTATTTTTTGTATCTTAGAGGTATCTACACTTATGCTTATGCACCTGCAAGAAGAAATGTTGCAGCACATTGTCACACTTGTCATGAAACAGGTTATTGGTATTTTCTTGCGGATCTGTAAACATATTGCACGTTGGAATTAGACTTCTTTTATAAATTTAAGGTATGATTTATAAATATTACATTTTGATATTAGTAAATATTACATTTTGGTATTATTTTAGTAAACATATTTTTTATAGTTAAATTGTGGTTTATTTTCTCTCATAACTTTTATCTTAAAAATCACAGGTATGACTTCTATCATATATCTTGATCTTGAATTACTGGATTTGGATTTGTGGGCAACAAGGTCGATTAAACAAAGGCAGCAAAATGTATGGATGGTGAAGGTTCATTCGGTGCCTTATCTTCCTTAGAATGATGCTGAGATGTCCGAATTTTGAATTGGTGAGGAGACTTATTTATTTGCATTTTTTTGAGCTTTCTTTCCTTGACTGCAAATAAAAATGTAATATGTAACTTTTGTCCATAATAGACTAAGATCCTAGACTCTAATATAACATCGGAGTTTTGACTCATCATCGTGTAGCTTATATGTGAGAAACTAGTGTTATTTTACTTCTAATTGAAGGTTCTTGATTGTCAAATTCATTAATTGAGAAAACTACTATTCATTTCCATCAAAAACATGTTGCTGTGTATAATCTCTCATATTAGGCTGAATGGATTGTAGAGGGAAGAATTATATTTCATATTTTCCTTTAGTCTACAATCCACTGTCTTCATCTCCTTTGTGTTATTTTGTCATGATATTAGTCTAAATTTCTCTCTTGCTGTGTGGTAATTTCTCTTCATGTTATATTAGAATGGGAGAAGGTTGGGTGTCATTTATTATTATTGGATAGGAAGTGGTCTTGATTTACTAATTAATGTTGTGCAGAGGCTGCTAGGTGCTTAGGTTTGGCCATTAATCTCTTCTTGGAGATAAGAAGATTGTCGATGGTTGGAAAACACTGCAAGGTAATTTAATGTTTGAATTGGGTGTGGGATGACCTAATCTTTTGAGGTTGTCAAAGTTTGACTTTGAACTAGTGTAAGGATTCTTATTCTCATGATAATATGTTTTGATATGTTGTTAAGACTACAAATTTATTGGTTGGATGTAATGTACAAGACATTCATTGCAGACGTTGTATGGTTATTTTGTGAATATCTTTATGATGATCAAGTTATGAGTAAATTTACCTGTTTATTTTAGATAGGGATTTTTATTGAAATTCAAAATATTGTTTTCTACAAGAATTCGGTGAAATATATGAAGCTAAAGAAAATTTGGAACTGGCTTTGGAATAGTTTGAGTGAGTTGCAGAGCTCTATCGAGGTGTAGAAGTTACTAGTACAGCTAACCAGTGCCAACTTAAAGTTGCACAGTTTGTAGCCCAGCTTGAGCAGTAAGTTAATATGAAAGAAAATATTTTCAAAAGTTTTTTGGGATCACATATTTTCACTTTTGGGCTATCAAATGACCACAGTGTAGTGGCTACATATAATTGGATATTTTTTTGGGGTTTGATTTGCAGATTTATTATTTCAATTCATGTGTAGAGACTTGTGGATTTGTGGTTCTTTAAATGAATAATGCAAATGAATTTACTTGTTAAATCTAATATTGTTTCCCTGTAGGAAAATTTTGCTTTCACCCTATTGATTATCTTAAAGGGAGAATTCAACTCTCTCCAAAATTGTATCAAAATCTCGAAAGGTTGTGCTATGCTCAAAGACGATTTGGAAATCCAATCATTCATCAATAACAAAGTACATGATTTAGTGGATTGTTACAATGAAAGGTTATCAGCCTTTGAGAGGACCAGACACAGGCACGCAAGAAGAAGAAAGTTCCCACTCTGAAGCAAAATTGTCTAGTCCAGACAATTGAGTCAACTCTTTGTCAAGCTACCTTGCCATGCTCAAAAGAGTTATGCCGATAGTTGAGTATATTCCACTGGGTTTTAGGAAAATATTAACATTTTCTCTTTCCTAGAAATGAATTGTTTTCTCACGCCATGTTATGATGTACGTGTTGCTCATGATTGTATGAACAGTTTTATAAACTATAAATAAAAAAAATACTTATTGGCATTAACTTTATGATTTGGATTATGATACATTATTTTCTTTCTTTTTTATGAACATTATGCTTTGCGTATTCGACAACTGTTCATTGCTCCCAGCTTCAAAATCATTGATAATTTCTGTCATAATTTTCCATCGCATTTGGAAAAATAAAAATAAAAACCCCAACCAATAGGAGGACGACGAGAATTTGAAAACATTGAATGTTGAAAACCACACTAATTTTTTTTTTTTTTAAATTGTTTATTTTTTTAATACATTTTTACATATTGTCTCTAGAGAGAATTTTTACATATTGTGATATTGTCTCTACAAAGACAATGTCTTTAATCCCAACTATTGTCTCTAAAGAGACAAAAGTGAAATTGTCTCTAAAGAGACAAAAATACTTCTATTTCATAATCTTTATAGAGACAATTTTTAAGACAATACTTTAAGACACTTGCTTAAAGACAATACTTGAGACAATACACAATTTTTTTTTGGTCTTAAGTTAAGACAATATACTAAAAAATTGTCTTAAAATGCCCCTCTATATAGTAGTGTGCTGCAACTACAATAGATTGTCAAGAGAATCAAGGAAATTATTTAAATCTTAAAACTTCCAGTTATGTTCAAGTGCTTCAGCTATGACAAGTTGACAATGGAATCAGAGAGGTTATTTAAATCTATACACCCTACCATATTCAAGCACCATATTCAAGCACTGCTGCTATGACATGTTGCGAATGGAATCAGGGAGCTAATATAAACATCCACTCCCTTCTATGTTCAAGTGTTGCAATTGTGACAGGTTGTTAAAGGAATCAAGTTGATTAATTAAACCATGACAATGTTTTAGTTTCAAATGCTGCAACTACAATAGAATCAAGAAGGTTAATTAAATGAAGACAATATTTTAGTTTCAATGCTGTAGCTGCAATAGAATCAAGGAAGATATTTACAAATAGTCCCATCAAAGGTCAGTCAAGATCATGAAATTCATGGAGAAAAAGAAATCAAAGTCACGGCTGGGAGATATGTCATTTAAGACAAACATTAATAAGAGTCCATGAATCGATCATAAGCAAATTTCATCCTATTGGCATTGATATAATGTGTTTCCCCAAACAAATTGATTGACAATCCAAAAACTAAAAACTTCCAGTAGCACGATTTAACTGGAGATAAATAGCTGCGACAAGGAGTAAAGATAATGATGCAAAACCCAAGCACATCTTCCACGTGGAACTAATGAATAAATTCACAGTTGATTTGTAGTATGGAGAAATCTACGCTGAAGACTCAGGAACTATTCAGGTAACATAAAAGTTAACAAGAGAGTACAAACTATCGTCTAGCCTGGAATGTAACCATCGCGCATGAGGACAACTATGAGTTATTCTATGAATAGGAGGTCACGAAAATTTTTCAATACAAAGTGAGATAACGCCTACACAATCCTCATGGCTGAAAATTCTAAAATCCTTATGGCATTCATCAAGAACGAAACAAGGCATGAGGAGACAAGGTGGCGACACAATTTCAAAATGAATGACGAGGAATAAAAACAGCAGAGCCCGACATAACTAGCCAAACACATAACATCCAAACATCACCATTCCAGTTTTAGAATAAAATACACAAGGAAACTAAAAACGCAATAAATATATATATATATATATATATATATATATATATGCAATACACGCACTCATATATATGGGAGAAGATGTCGACTCTCATTACTCATCTGGTACAAAAACACACAAAATTTGAAAACAAGAGAAGAGGACGTCCATACAGTATGGTTCCACTGCCATAGACAAATACAAGGAGCGAAATGATGTGCAGATACCTCCAAAATTCTTTTAAAAGATCGACTCAAAAAAAAGTGGGGGAATTGAAACAGTAGAATAATTTCCACATTTCAAGACTTAACTGAATGTTACGCACCACAAGAAATCTTAAACTACTAGAAACCATCCATCATCTAAAGCTTTGCAGAATACCCCCATATATTTTACAGAGATATTCTCAAAATTCTTTCTTTAAATATTTATTTCAACTTTAGAACAAACAGAGGCAGAGTTGAGAAGCAATGGAACCTGAGTAAAATCGTTCAGTTGATTGAAGATTGGTGTAGAGCTCAAATTCAGTCTCCTAATGAAACTCAACCCCTCAGTTTTCCAAACTTCCCAGAATTTTTTTCAAAAATCTGCTAGATTATTCACGACATAGCTACCCCAAAATAAGAAACTGTCTGAAAACCCATTTCCCGAAAATAATCCCATTGAACCTTTGATAATTAACTTCCACTACTTTATTCATTAATTCCATCCGTAACTACTTCCACGCCCTTAAATTCATTAATTTATTTATTTTCTCCACTCTCTCAACTTCCATCATGTTATTATTTTTTATAATTTTCACCTTGTCTTCAAGTTTGCACACAAAAATAATTCAACTAATAAGTATTTAATTTATTAATTTAATTCCCGCATTTTTAAATTGCTTGCACAATAAAATTATTAACATATTTATTTAATTGTTTCTTTATTAATTCAAAAGTTTTAATTTATTAAATTTACAAATTATGTTAAGGCATTCACTTAAAATTGTTGAATACCTTATCCGAAATATTCTTTTATCTAATTTAAAATCCATTAAAACATCAATCCAACAAATAATTCAAGTGGGTGGACTGAGCCACAAACAACAACATGGACATGACAAAATGCGGAGGGGCATTACACATATAAAAGCTTCTATTAAATTATTATAAAGTCTTTTAAATTCGATGATCCCTAGTTAACGAAACAATCAAACAAAAATACTCATCAATCACATTACTCAAAACATGCTATCAAGTAATTAACTCAAATGGACAGACCAAGCCTCATACGACAACATGGTCAGGACGAAGTGCAGAGGGGCATTACAAAATATTTGATTACAAAGATAAAAATATAAATTAAAAGATCAAAGAAATAAATCAAAAGAGATTTAATCACAAAGAGAAAACAAAGATAAATCACAAAGACTTGAGGATCTTTAAATCCATCACTTTCATAACATGTTAAGTTCCTACAGTTAAATTTTTTGCTGAATAATATTAAACTAGCATACATATATTAAATATTAATATATATAAATACGCCGATAGTTATCCTTCTCGAGGTGCCTATTTTCATCATTTTTTCTCAATGCAATAGGCACCTCGATAATGATAACTCTCGGCGTATTATATATATATATATATATATTAATATTTAATATATGTATGCTAGTTTTAAAGCTTTTAAAAAATATTTTCAAAGTTTATTAATATTTCTTCTCCAAGGATGTTCAAGAATCTTATCGATCATTAGTTTTAAAATATTCTCATCAATTTCAATTAAAAATAGATATTTTATAAAAAATTAGGCGTTCTTAATGAAAAACTTGTTTCATTACATAAATTTGGTTCATTACATAAATTTTATTCATCTTTAAAATTTATTATATTTTTTGTGTTTTCAGTAAGTTGATCAATTGATGTAACATCTAAATTTATATTTAAAATTGTATCATCATTGATTGTTTCATCATTTATTAATTTAATCATTTTTTAAGAATTTAGTCAATATCAAATTGAGATGCAATAAAGATGGTATGCCTTCAATTCTAATATTCAATTTCTTAATTACATGAGTTTTTTACATTCATTGTCTTTATCTTTCCAAAATCTTCTCCTTCATGTCTTGAATGGATGTTTCATGGTCTAATTCAATTGACAAAGATAGTATATTTTCATTTGTGGAGTTGAGCTTCTTATTTTCACGAGGTTTTTCATTCATTCTCTTTCCTTGTCATTCTTAACTTCATGCTCCTTTTGAATTTTTGTTTATTTCTTTCACATTATGTTGAATTCTATATCAATCTAATTTAATTGGTCAAAATAATAAAGATAATGATTGACAATTATCAAATTCAAATATAAAACATGAAATTAATTATTTAGATTCTTTAAAACAAGAAAAAAATGATTTAAATTCTTCAAAACATGAAATCAATTATCCAAGTTCTATAAAAAAATATAATAATTATTTTTATTATCAAATGTAACTTGAAAAGATTTAATTTCAATCTTTTACTTCAATAGAAGAAAGAAGTAATAGATTAGTCAAACAATTATTGAAGTTCTTAAAAATCATAAAAATTGTATTTGTATATCAAAGAATATGTAGTTGGAAAGAAAAAATAAAGCATGTGGGTCCAAAACATGGGATTCATATAAATTTTCATTGGTTTATTTTCCATATACACAAAAATACGACTGTGTTATAATGTGCTCATGATATCTCTTGCTTTGTAAATTAACAAACCTTAGGATTGAACTTATATGTCAACACCTAAGCATATTTTTTCTATAAAATATACAAAAACAACTAAATATTGAGTATGCTCTTCATCAATTTTACACATTTTTTATGTTGATTTGAAAAAAATTCATGACTTATTGCTCTATATTATCTCTTTAACCACCTATTTTTTTCTAAAATATGAAAATTTTAGAAGTTTTTATCTTCAATTTATTTTGCTAGTTGCTTTCTTTTATTGCAAAAACCTATGTATAGTATTTTTTTATTCATTTTTATGTGCTCACCAATAAAAAAAATTATATATTAACATTCTACAATCCATTCTATATACATTAAAAAATTAAAGAGGGAGCACACTCAACTTTTATTTTTTAGGATGTTTCCACTTTGAAAATTAATACAAAATTATACATTTGGGTAAAAGTACAAAGCTGTGTCAGGAGGGGGCGAGGGGCTAGCTTGATTGGCTAAAAGCATCCTGTTGTAGACAAGAGGTCATGAGGTCTAGTCTCCCCCCAAACCCATGGTACTGGAGGGCGTGTCGCACTAGCCAACTTATTCACTCACAAGTGAATTTAAGTATTTCTAACTAAAAATAAATTTTGGTAAAAATTATGATCTTGTAAGATTCATTCTAGCTAATTTAGATATTTTCACAACTTTTCAAACTAAAATTGTTGGCTAAATGCATAAATAACACCATTTTAAGGCCAATTTACCAAAAAATAGAATTATTTGAAAAAATTGATGTCTCAACAACTTCTACTCATGTAAATAACATCTTTTTTAAAATATAAAAATACGATTTTGTAGATCCATGAGTGTAGTTTTCAAAAATATATATATTAATAATTTAATTATTATTTATATTTTCCTTTTTATTTTTAGTAAAAGTAGATTATCAACCCAAAATATTAGGTCGATTACCATTTCAAGGAAAAATAGTAAAACTTATTAAAAAAAAAAGAAAAATAATGATGCACTAGATAAAAGAATCTATATCAAGATGATATTTTTTTTCTATTTTAGATAAATAGATAATGAAATTTGATGTCAAATGGAAACAACTATGTTTTAATACGTGCACATTTTAATATTTATTTTAATATATATAAATATCAAAATTGGAAAAAAATATATCCATGCACTAAAACTTCAAGTTATAAATACACGCAAAAAAATTGAAGGAAAAATAAAAGAAACTACTATATAAAGATTGATGTCTCATGTAACTTAATTTTTCAGCATTTTTCAACAACTAAATTATAGTGTCAATTTTTAAAAAAACTATATTAAAATATATTTTTAATTTTTTTTAAAAATACAAGCATAAAATATACTAAAAAAATAATATTTGATTAGTTTACATCATTTCAAAATTCAAAACATATATGTCACTTTTTAGTGATTCAAGTTTAAAAGTTGGATCAGTGTTGGTCATTTCCTTTAAAAAGTGTGACACAACTTTGTATTTTTAACCGTTCATTAAAAAATAAAAATAAAAATAAAGCATAAACTATATTTTGGGGGGAGCACACTTGATACTATGTTATATTTTTATAACAAAAATAGGAGCAGTTTATGTGCTCCTCATATTTGGCCATCTTAATCTCCACCATTTTTAAAAAATAGTATTTTAGAAACTTGATTCTAACCACTAATAATCTTGTTTTATCATATCTTCAAAATTTGAGTGTGGTTTTTTGAATGCACAAGACAATTGAGAAGGGGGGGGTGAATTAGTTGTACATTAAACATCAAAACCCTCATTAACATTCAAACTTGCATTAGCCCTTAAACCCTTAACAACCATTAAACCCTTATCATGCATTAGCATAATGTAAACATGAGAATTAGTAATGCAAACACATCCAAACACATGAGAACACTAGATTTATGTGGAAAACCCAAGAAGGGAAAAACCACGATGAGAATTAGCTTGAACAATATAAAGTAATTGTAACATTGAATACAATAGGATCACTTCCGAAGGGCTCACTGCTAGATTATAAAGAAGAAGATAGAATATTGTTATAATGAGAAATTCATCTCAAAGCAACAAAAAGATCCACCACCACTTCACCATAACATTCACACTCTCTCTGTAGAATGTAGACACCTTCTGCTCACTACTTCTAGTAGTCTTAGGCATTAAAGCTCACACCACATTTCACACTTTCACACTTTACATCTCAACACTTCATATTACACACTTCATACATCAAATCATCACACATATATAAATTGTCTTTAACCTTGAAAATAATTCACAAGGTTGGCTATGCACCTCAAATGTGCAAATTCAAATTAGGTCGGCACCAAAAAATTCTCACAGTGGAAAGGAATGAAGGTAGACCACATCACACCTTAACTCGGACCTAAATCTACTCATTCACGTCATGCCACACTTCCATAAACATTGAAGCATATCTGCAACTAGTGTAAACACCCAAGGTCAGTTGAACCTATGTTAACACCATTGAACAATTAAGTGCTCACTTCCTTTGATCCAAAGATGACTCATGGACCACACACAATACTTGAACAACATCTGTAATATTCCATCAACATCCTGAAATCCAACAAATCCTTCCAACATCATACACCAAAAGAACATATTCATTCTGCACAACTAGCTAACCTTCCACACACTGCAACAACTGAATCCAACCTTGTGAAGCACCAAAACACAAACAACTCAGACTAAAGATATATATGAGCACTATAAGCACACCCTCGGATCTGTAAGACCTGAAACCAAACTATGGAGAAATGTGAAGAAAAATCATTTCTCCTGGAGACAACATTGCTATCATAGTTCACACACTAGTGAACACGACTTTCTTTGCACAACGATCTAGAACCTAAAACGCTAGATATAACACCTATGAACACCTTGATCAACATATATGAACCACACAATTAGAGCTTCAACCATGAAGAAATGTGGAGGAAAACACTGAACACCACTCCGTCACACTAAACACTCTTCACCACACTGTTTCCTCTTTTATTCAAATTTTCTCAAAAGCACTTGGAAACCAAGCACCAAAAACCGAAACTCATCACCTAGAACACTTCTATAGCATCTTAGCTACACAAGAGGTTGAACATCAACAATCACCAATACATGCTCATCAAAGCAACACTAGAGGTTGGCATCAATGATACTACTAATGACAACATAATGCAACCAATCAAAGCATCTCCATAGACTTCAATCTCTCCATAAACCTATTGACATCAATGCAACAACAAAAGATCTATTGACATCAATGAAAGGAAAAAAATTCAACAATATCCCCCTTTGTCATTGATGGAAACACATGGAAAAACAAAAACAAGAAAAACTCTGAACACCAACTCATATTGTACCACGAAACACATTGCTCCCCCTTATACACGCATCAACTCTTTTCAACACTTTCTCTTTCTCATGACTTCTCTCCTCCTTACTTCATAAGGATTTTTAGTTAACTCTCTCCGCCCCTTTGAAATCAATGGCAAAGGTCAGTACCCCTTTTGACATGTCAAACATACATACTTTCTCTTCCCCAAAGGAAACACTTATAAGGGACAACAACTTCTCAGCAACTACCTTTTATTCTACTATACTCTATTTTCTTCACACCTTCAATACATGTACTACACAACATACTTCACCAACTAGCAACAACTGCACATATCCTTTGACACAACTAACAAAGGAAAACACTTGTATACCACACAATGACAACACTTAGTCCCTCTAACTGCAACAACCAACAATGCTACTACCTACTCCCCCTGAGAAGTAGCCACCAACATCATTTCAGAAAGAGGATTGAATCTTCAGATCCACTAGATTGATGCATATCCTTATGCATCTAATTGAAAGGAGGGGAAATAACCCCCAACTTCTCCCATAGATACTAAAAAGTATCCTTAGAAAGAGCCTTCTATCTCATGAAGATATTTGTAACCTAGTCCTTAGTAGACACATACTCCAACCTCACCTCATTCTCTACAACCTTCTCTCTCAAAAAGTGATACCAGATTGAAATATGATTTTTCCTTTAATGCATTACTATATTATTTTAAATATTAATAACAGTTGTATTATCACATAATATAGAAATAGGTTCATCATATATACCACTCTGATATCCTTCAAATTTTGCTTCATCCATAACACCTGTGTATCATAATGTTGCAACAATGTATTCTACCTTTGTGGTAGATAATGACATTGAATCCTGCTGCTTGCTTAGCCATGACACTAACCTTCTTCCAAGAAATAATACACCACCACTTGTACTCTTTTTTTCATCCACACAACTTTCCCAATATACATTTGTATAAGCACTCAAAGAAAAATCAGTATCCTTAGAATATTGGATGTGTTACAAGGTTCCGTGAAAGTTCCCCTCTCACTATTCTAATATCCTTCACACCCACGCCATGACTTTTTGGGATCTTCTTGAAATTCCAGCCACAAGACAAACCGTGTACGAGTATTTTGTTCTATAATACTTTAGATATAGCAGTCTCCGAATCATTAACGTTACTTGCTCGAATCGCCCTTGCAGAGATTCATCATTCTTGCTCAACTTGTAACTAGTAACTATAGGAGTACATACTGGTTTAGAGTCTTCCATCCCAAACTTCTTCAATGTTTCCTTGAAATAATTAGATTGTGAAATGAATATCCCTTTCTTTGTTTGATTGAAATGAAGTCCAAGGAAGAAATTCATCTCCCCATAAATACACATCTCAAACTCTTTGTGCATCTCTTCTATAAATCTCTTGCACATTGTTTCATTGCCTCCAAATATTATGTCATCAACATACACAGCCACAATCAAGATTTTATCTTTTTCAACTTTGAAATAAATATTACTATTTGCAACACCTTTATTGAATCCTTGCTACAATAAGTACCTATCCAACCTTGCATACCAAGCTCTAGAAGCTTACTTGAGTCCATATAATGCCTTCTTCAATTTGTAGACCATATCAGGATTATCTAATAGTTGAAATCCTTTTGGTTTTTCAATGTAAACCTCTTCTTCAAACTCACCATTCAAGAATGAAAACTTCATATCTATCTAATAGACTTTGAAATCCTTATGTGCTACAAAAGAAAAAAACATCCTAATAGCTTCCATTCTTGCTACTGGAGCAAATTTTTCCTCAAAATCTATTCCTTCTACTTGTGAGTAGCCTTTACACACAAGTCTTGCCTTGTTTCTTGCCACTTCTCCACTCACATTCAACTTGTTCTAGAATACCCACTTAGTTCCAATCACATTCTTATTTGTTGGTCTTAGGACAAGTTCCCAAGTTTGATTCTTCTCAATCCACATGAATTCTTCCTCCATAGCCTTGATCCAATATTCTTCTTTGCATGCTTCAATCATAGTTTTAGGTTCAACTTTGGAAAGTAAACATAGATTTACTTGTTCTTCTATCATAGCAGCTTTTCTTCTTCACAACATACCTCTACTTTTGTCACCAATGATCTGATCTTCTGAATGATTCTTCTGCACATAATTAGGGGTTTTAGGGATCTTATCCGGAGCTTCTTCCTCTACAACTTGCACTTCTTTTTCTTTACCTTCATCTTTTTCTTCTCTGCAAAAGGAATCATCTTATTCATATCCATCTATCATCACTGAAATTTTGTGTAAGTCTTCGTCTACCTTGACACTTGCACTTTCAACAATCTTTTTCAGCCTCTTATTGTAGCACCAGTAATCCTTAATTCTTGTAGAATATCTAAGGAAGATTCCTTCATTTTCATCAAACTTTCCTAAGCTTTCTTCATCTCTTCTAATATAACATTTTCTTTCAAACACTCTAAAGTATTTCACAGTAGGGGTTCTTCCGTACCACAACTCATAAGGAGTCTTTGAACTATTTTTCCTTGCTTGTGCTATGTCAAATATGTAGACTGTAGTATGAATTGCTTCTCTACAATAGACATCTAGTATATTTTCTTCCTTCATCATTTTCCTTGTTTCTTCCTGAACAGTTCTATTCTTTCTTTCCACAACTCTATTCTATTGAGGAGTCCTAGGGGATGAAAAATTCTTATTTATTCCATGATCTTCACAAAAAATGTTAAACTCATAGGAGTTGAACTCTCCACCACTCTCATATCTCAAACATTTGATCTTCATATCCGTTTCATTCTCAACCATAGATTTTAATTCCTTAAACTTATTCTAAAGCTTCTGATTTTTCTTTGAGAAAAGTAACCCAAGTCATTCGAGAATAATCATCAATTAATAGTATGAAATACCTATCACCTTGAAAACTTATGATTCTTGTAAGTCCAAAAAGATCCATATGCACCAACTCCAAAGGACTGGTAGTAGATTGTTCTTTGACTTTGAAATCATTTCTAGCTTGCTTCCCAATCTGTCATTCCTTGTAGATAGCATTGATAGGCTTTGTAATCTTCAAAAAATATCTCATAGATTGATTTGAACTGATCTTCACTAGGCTATCAAAATTGATGTGACACATTCTTCTATGCCATAACCAACTTTCATTAATCTGAGTCATAAAGCATCATTTGCACCCTTAAGTTGATAAACATTTCCATATGTCCTTCTTCCTATTGCAACTATAATTCTCGATGCTTTTTTGTTCTCACAACCATTTTCCTAAAACACAAGAATATATACTTTGCTACACATTTTTCCTACACTCAAAATATTATTCTGCAGACGCTTAAGATAAAGAACATCATTTGTATTGTGTTTACCATCAAAACTAATTGAACCTTTTCCACATATCTTATCAGATGTATCATCACCAAACTTAACTAAACCACCTTCAAACTTCTCAAGCTTAAAAAACTTACTCTTATCACCTGCCATGTGATTTGAGCATCAATTATCAATGATAGATAGTTGTTCTTCTCTTCTCTAGCATGAAAATTAGTCATCATTTCTCCTTCAATATTATGACCTACTTTCGAAACACTTTCCTTCATACATCTCTTTGAGTTAGTTGAATTAGTTCTAACATTTAGAACCATGAAAAAGCATTCATAATCTTCATCATTAGGGTAATCAGATACATCATCAAATATACTGGCATCTTCTCTAACATAATAACTTTTCTTAATTGATTTACCTTTATTCTCCTTAGGTCTATCTCTTGAAGCTTTGACAAGACATATTGAAGCATAATGACCAATATTTCCATAGTTAAAGCATTTGAAAGGTAACTTACCTCTGTATTTTCTAGTTCCCTCTTTCAATTTCCTCACAAAGTTTGCTTCCAACTCGTCAAATTCATTTGGATCATATTCCTCATTCTTCTTTTCTTTACCAATTTTAAAAGTAGTCTCCCCTTTCACATCACTTGGACCATAATCTCTCAATTCAAAATTAGTTAATGCACCAAACAACTAATCTCTAGAATAATGATCTAATTCCTAAAATTCTTTAATAGAAAAAAAATTATGACTATAGGACTTAGGAAGAGTTCTCGGTACCTTCTTTACCACTTCATCTTCTTCAAGTTTTCCTCCAAGGCCTCTGATGGAATTAACAACTTCATCCACTTTATGCATGTAGCTTGTAATATCTTTATCTTCTATCATTCTTAAGGTCTCAAATTTAATCTTCAGATTCTGCATCTTTACTTGCTTGAATTTATCATCTCCTTCATAGATACTTTCCATTTTTTTCCAAATTTCACAAACAAATTTAAGACTCATAACTTTCACAAGTTCTGAATTAGAAAGACCACTTAAAAGAGCATACCTTTCTTTGCCCCTTTTTTCATATGCCTTGATCTCATCATCAGTACTCAAACCATTTACAGGCATTGTATATCCAGTTTCAATAGACTTCCAAACTCCAAACCCCAGAGAAATAAGAAAACCTCCCATCCTGATCTTCCAGAATGTATAATCGAATCCATCAAATAGAGGAGCCTCCTTCTTGTGCACCATCCCAGATCTACCTCAAGCGATTAAGATTTTCTTCTAAGGAACCTTGCTCTAATACCAATTATTGAATGAAAACTTGACAACTAAGATGGGGGTGAATCAATTGTACATTAAAACATCAAAACCCTCATTAACATTCAGATCTGCATTAGTCCTTAAACCCTTAACAACCATTAAACCCTTATCATGTATTAGCAGAATGTAAACATGAGAAATAATAATGCAAACACATCCAAACACATGAGAACACTAGATTTATGTGGAAATCCTAAGAAGGGAAAAACCACGGTGAGGATTAGCTCACAATATAAATTAATTACAACTCTAAATACAATAGGCTCACTACCCAAAAGAAAAGAAGGCATGACTGTCAAATTAGAAAGAAGAAGATAGAAGATTGTTACAATGAGAAATCAATCTCAGAGCAACAAAAAGATCCACCACTACTTCACTAGAACATTTGCACTCTCTCTATAGAATGTAGAAACCTTTTAATCACTGCTTTTACTAGTTTAAGTAGGCATTAAATCTCACACTACATTTCATACTTTCGCACTTCACATCTCAAAAAAAATTATTACACACTTCATACATCAAATCATCACACATATATACCATCTTGAACCTTGAAAATGATTCACAAGGTCGACTATGCACCTTAAACATAAAAAATCAAATGAGGTTGGCACCAAAATATTCCCGCAATGGAAATGAATGAAGGTGAACCATGATACACCTTAACTCAGACTCAAATCCACTCATACATGCCACACCATACTTCCATAAATATCAAAGCATATCCACAATTAGTGTAAACACCTAAGGTCAGTCAAACCTATGTTAACACCATTGAACAATTAAGTACATACTTCCTTTGATCCAAAGATGACTCATGGACCACACATAATACTTAAACACCATCTAGAATATTCCATCAACAACCTAAAATCCAACAACTCCTTTGCAACATCATACACCGAAATAACATATTCATTCTACACAACTAGTTAACCTTGGACCACATACTGCAACACTTGAATCAAACCTTGTGGAGCACCAAAATGAAAAAAAAATAGACTAAAGATAGATATGAGCAATATAAGCACACCCTCAGATCTGGAAGATCATAAACCAAACTGTGGAGAAATGTGAAGAAAACTTATTTCTCCCAGACATAGTTCACACACTAGTGAACACAAATTTCTCTGCACAATGATCCAAAACCTGAAATGCTAGATATAACACCTCTAAATAGCTCTGATCAACATATTTGAACATCATATATAGATCTTCAACCATGAAGAAATGCGGAGAAAAACACTTAACACCACTTTGTCACACTAAATACTCTTCACCACACTGTTTCCTCTTTTATTCAAATTTTCTCAAAAGCACTTGGAAACCAAGCACCACAAACTCAAACACCTAGAACACTTCTACAACATCTCAACCACACAAGAGATTGAACATCACCAATCACTAATACATGCTCATCAAAGTAACACTAGAGGTTGACATCAATGATACTACTAATGATAACATAATGCAACCAATCAAAGAATCTCCATAGACTTCCAACAGTCTCCCCATAAACCTATTGACATCAATTCAACAACAAAATATAGGTTGACATCAATGAAAACAAAAACTTCTGACATGGTTATCTTGAATTTCTCATCCAAGATTAATTTTTACTGATTTCAAGAAAAAAATGGTCACTTTTGACCCCTTTTTGGTCCCTCATTTCCATGCACATACCTTTTTAGTATGCAATTTACAAGTACACAAGTGTTATCAAAATGCTATCAAATTAAAGAGAGGTCCAAATTTGTTGCATCTATGTAATTGTTCATTGAGTATTAATAAAAAATTGTGTGCTCTTTGATGGTGGATATTTTTGATAAATGATTTCTCTACATACATATTATTATTTCTCTAACCTACTATTAATTATTTCTAAGGGGTTGTCAATTCCTATGATCAAAACAATTAAGATGTGTCGATGAATAAGAAATATGTCTCTCTCCTACACTTCGAGCTCTACAAAACCTTGGTGGGTGACACACCTAATAACATTGGATATCTATAGAATAATGGGTTTGTCATAATGAAAAAGATAAACAAAGGGTTTGAAGATAATTTTGTAGTATTAAATTTTTTGTACCTTTAATGGGTAGTGAACATGTAAAAAATACCTAAACTAATATACAAAATTGAAGTGTGATTCAGGTTACTTTGTATTTTTATGAATAGATAAGGATACTAGGGAAGATCAATGCCTATAACTTAGAGTAACATAATCTAAAAAAATATTCCAAAGTGATATTATACAAACATTCAATCTATGGGGTTTAATAATAATCGATTATTTCTTTACAATAATATAAATTCTCATTATTGACTTACAAGATGAGATTCTAATTACTAATACTTCATAAATATCATACACCCAAATCCTTTCTTGAAATTTTTTACCATCCTCCTAGAAGATGAACTAATCAAACCCTCAAATCCTATAGAAAATGTGTAGGTAGAAATTTTCTACTCTCCTTGAGAATTTATTAATTTCTAAGAATATGCAATATAATGTAAGAGACAATCAAATAAATAAACGTGTATGCATATCATTATCAGAGAATAAACTAGATATAATATATACACTATAAAAAAATCACAGACTTTATTATCTCTCTAAAAAAATATAACCTCTAGTAGAGTTTTCTTTGTGATGCTTCTCCCTCCAAAATATCTCAACCACATAATATGCCAAATGAACATATATAAATAAAAACCTTTTTTGGTGACCAAATATGAGTGGTAAACAAATCTTGAATAGATGTGGAAAATATGAGTGCTAAAGCTATATTCATATTCTTTAAGATTTAATGTCTAAACATTCATCTACCATATCATTATCATTTAGTTATAATGGAACATCTATTGTATTTTCACTATCAAGATAATCATTGATCTTACAAACTTCAGTCCATTGCACTAGATATCTTAGCATGCCTTTATTTCTTTATTAAAAGGGCTACTATAAGGCATAAATCCATATATTTTCTTCTCTTCATACCTTGTATTTGGACTGTCATAATGGAAATATTTATTTGCATACATTTCATACATGGATTGATCACAAGCATTATTTTCATCATTGCAAGATGCATCTTCATTTTTTGTTACACTTTCATCCACATGCATCATATCATTGTCTTACTCAGACAAGGTAAATGGACCATTATTCTCACTAATTGAAGACATGATAGTATGTATATAATTAATTATAATCTTCTTAAGGAGGACAATATATTCATATATCTAGCCAACCCTAAAAGGTTTCAACTTTTCTAGTATAGTACTCAAACTTGACTCATAGGCTTCACAAAATAAATCAATACATACAAATTCATTAGGTATGTAATATTCAAGGATTGCCAACAAAGTATCCATAAACCTTACATAAAATTCGCATGGGAATTCTCCTTCATGTCTCTTCATCTCAAACAATGCTTGGACAAGAGACATACAATCAACATCACACACATACCTCTCACATTCTTCCTAGAACTCACTCTAATCTAGATGATCCAATGATGAATTAATTATAATAGAAGAATTGTTGCTATCTTGACAGTCATTGCTATTTTCTAATCCACACTTTTCATCTACATACAATGATTTATAATGATCAACAATTGCAAATGCATGTCCTTTTTCAATTGGAAACAACTCCACCTCACCCTTTTGAATGTGAACAAGTCTATTGATCAATGAAATTATATCAATTATTTCATCAAACTTATTAATAAACACTACTTTGAACTCATGCCATGAAGAAATACAATGCATAGGAAAATCAAAGAACCAATCCCTGGTATATTCTTTTGGATATTGTACAAACATCTTCATGACTACATCTTCTAATTCAATCTCATAATCTTCTATCAAATCATTGAAATCTTGCAAGTGCTTACTTGTTGATTCAAATCTTTGTTCATTGAACCTAGGAAAGTGCTCTCTAACTCCATTAGGAATGGGATTAGGATAGTTGTGAATACCACTAAAACAAAGTGGATTTTACCTTCCAATAGAGAAATCCCTTCTCTGATGACATGATTGGGGTTGTTGTGAACCTTTCATTATGACATTTGAATGTATAGGAAATACCATAGTAATAATTCATCTATCCTTTCTCATCACAATATCTTGTTCTTCACCATACAACCCTTATCTCTCCAAAGAGTGAAACATTTTTAGTCATGTATATTAATTCTATCTCTTCTAATACAAGAATTCATTAAATATGGGAGTAATATTTCTTCACAAAGAAATTTTATAAATGGCTGCATACATTTGATTTATTTTGATTTGAAAATGGAACAACGAAGAAGGACCAAATACCTAGAAATTATTGCAAACTTTACAAATCTTCTTTGGAAACCTTGCATATTTATGCAATACACTTGCATAAATAGAAACATTTTTTCAACAATTCATCAGGTTCATTCATAGAGTCACCACCTCATTAAAATGGACAAAATCTTCAAGAAATTGAAAGCTACTCAAAGATAAAATATTGTTTGGGTTTGTTTCACCAACAAAGCACCATTATAAATTCTTGAAATGAGCTGCAATTTTTTTTACCAAAGTATGGTCTTAAATAATAAAATATTTAAATTCTTGATTCTTTCTTGATAGATAACTCTATAATTTCCCCAATAGAGTAACCAATCTTTTGGTTCCCAAATTTGTACCTCAGTGAATCCTAAAGATTAGCCAGGTCTTATTCTTGGAAACACTAATATGTTTGGCCAATGAACTAGAGATGGGTTTCACACCTTTCTCCCCTGCAATTCGGGCTCTACAGGACCTAGGGGACCACCCTTAATGACATTGAATGTTCAAATATCAAACAAAGCTATATCATAGTTCCTAGTAGATATTGAACTTCATACAAATAGATAAAGATTCTCAAAATTGCACACATAAACAACTCATTTATTGTTATCTCTAGGACTCTGGTATGAAGTGTGATAATTATAAATAATTTATATAATGGCTTTGGATTTGTCAAATTTTAAACAATTATGAAAGTGGAAACTGCAAAATTTGACCATTGTCTATCATGGGCCACAAAGTCATATATCATGCATCTATATCACAATGTTTAAACATATCTTGATGGTCAATTGATGCATTATCACCTTATAATAATATGACCTCCTAAATCATGTAATATAATTAAACTTAATAACCCACAAATCTATAAAACTCTCATTATTTTTAT
The DNA here is from genome assembly GCA_007258455.2 of Sequoia sempervirens. Lineage (NCBI taxonomy): Eukaryota > Viridiplantae > Streptophyta > Pinopsida > Cupressales > Cupressaceae > Sequoia > Sequoia sempervirens. The sequence continues at coordinate 176,515,940 of VDFB02281492.1, read as the reverse complement.
GAAAGCATTTACTCTATCCCTTGAATATAAATCAATCACTAAAAATAACTAAGTGCAACAAGTATGTGGGAAGAAATCTACAATCCTTGATTATTTCACTCAAAGAGAATTATATTTCAAAGTTGGAGAAAATTATATTGTAATATGTATTCATATATGTTGCAATTCAAGATGCAGTAACACTATCATGTAATGACTTACTGACACAAAATTTTACCCCATTATAGACCTCTAACTATTTCCCCTTTATATCTCTTCCCAACTTGTAGAACTGACCTCTCAACCCTTTCAACCTTTCTCCAACCTTCTTTAGATCTAATTTTCAACCCTTACAAACTGATTTTAAATGCCCTTATAAGGTGAAAAATAAATTTGCATGTTCAAGAGGAAGTGACACTTGTCCCTCAAACTTAACAAACTTTGTAACTTCATCAATTGCTTGTGCAATTACCTATGACAACCTAGAGCCTTTGTTGAACAAAGCATGTCACTTTTCATACTTGTAATTTCAGACTCTTATGCAACTAATTCAGTTAGACTGTTCAAAATTCCCTTTATCAACATAAAAAATGACATGTTATATCCTTTAATCAATGGTCAGATGTGTTCCTAGTGCTCCATTGGGGGTTTTGAGGTCAATCTGAAACAAATTGGGTCTTAGAGACTGTATAGGAATAAATCGAGGGTTTTGGGTGTTCGCAGAACCTCCAACTCTCTTTGTTGCTTATTCAATATTCCTTCTTTGTTTCTTCGATGATTTCCTTCAACCTTTCCTTTGTCAATTATTTTTCTTTTTATTAGCTATCAGGCTTGCTTAGAACTTAGGAACCCGTTGGGGGTTTCAAGGGTTCTTGGAACACCCAAAACCTTCAACACTTCTTCTTTTTCTTCTTGACACTAATCACCTTTTCACTCTTTTTCTTTGTTGGGGGCCACAAACCCATTAGGAAATTCTTCAAATTTATCAACACTAAGAATGGTTCTCAAAACATTGTTGGAGACTGACAAAGATTTTGGAACCTTAATAAACCTTTGAATTTTAACTTATAAACCATTTTCTTCCTCAATGAACTCGATAGGATTTGGTGATTGTGATGATAGTAAACCTTATGTCCTAAAAGGTAAGTGGGAATGAAGACCCTCAAGAGGATGACATATAAAATACTTGGGAAAACTTGCATTGAACAAATCAAAATTCATTGATTAGGCTGACACCCTACCTCTTGCAGAATTGGAAAGGTATGAGACCGACCACCCCAACATCAATATGCAATAGAATTTGGAAATTATAGTCGGTTCAATGATCAAGATAATGGTTGGAAGCATGCTAAAAATGACATGGATGAATAGGAAACCCTAATGGCCCAAAAAAGTCAACATGGTAAACACTTATCTATTATTTGAAATGAATGAATTGGATCTCAAGGCCTATTCAAGAAGCATACAACCACAATATAACAATCGATGTAGGTTGATGGAAAGGGTTACCTAATTAAGGGAAGTTTGAAATTCCAACTCTAATAAATTATATAGAATAATTGATAAAGTTTCAAGCTTTTGAGGTTTGCTGGAAAAGGTACCCAATTAAAGGAAGGCCAAAATTTTGACCCCCACAAGACTTGGTAGCATTTTAAGAGTGCAAGGTATCAGAGTCTAAGGAGCAGAGGTGAAAGGGAATGAGTACCAAGGGATAGGATGGATGAGGAAGTCTAAAAATTTGAAAAATGGAAAGAACTTAGATTCTTGACAAATTAAGGGAAGGCCAAAAATTTTACTCCAATAGGTTATATAGAGAAATCAACGGAGTTCCAAACTTTCATGGTTTAATGAAAAATGGTACTAAATTAAGGGAATGCCAAAGGAATAGTATTGGGGGATTGGAAACTTTGAAACTCTAAAAAAACAACATAGACAAAAAATTAACAAGGTCTTAAGTGGGTTGTCAAGATCGATAGGGAAGGTATGCAACTATGGACAACCTCAAAATTCTAAAATGATGGAAAACACAAAACACCAAGGAAAACACAAGAAATATCCCAAACTTAAGACTCTTTATGGATTTTTACATTTTTTCAGTTAGGGGGGCCCATTTAGGATGGCTCAAATTGATTATAAATAATTATTCAAATATGACTAAGATGTACAAAATGGAAAGGACTCGAGCAAAAATGGCACCAAAAATTTGAGTCCCAACACATATAGTGCTATGTGTTGCACTTTAATGGTTTGTTGAATTGATATGTTTTTTACATTTCCATTATATTGGATAATACAAAAGCATAAAACTATTTGTACAATTTATTTGATGTTACTATTGTAATAGTTCACTCTACTTTTCAATATTTGATATCAAAGATTTAGTTTTGATTGGATGGGGGGAATTTCTAGAAGTATTGAGAGTTTGTAGTGGAAGCATCTTGCTTTGTGTTTTTAGATCTGTGTATTGAAATCTATGGAAGAAAATCTCAATCAAAGATTGATAAATTTAATAATACCAATTATGACCTTTGCAAACATAAAACAATGGATCTCCTTAAAGAGAGATCAATGAAGAGTTATTTTAAAGGATAAACTAGAAATTATGTCCAATGAAGATTGGAAGAAATTAGATAAGAAGGCACAATTTGGCTTTGCCTTGAATTTTTTCGCCTATTTAATATCTCTAAGGAGGATACGACACATCTCTTCGGGAGAAGGATTGGTGAGATCTATTAAACAAAAAATATGGTAAATAATCTTTATTTTAAAAAATTACACTCACAAAAATTCTAGAAAATTATGCATAGCATTTGAATGCACTTAAATTGATTTTAAGTTAGGTATGATCTGTTGATGTTAAGATTGATGACGAGGATAAGTGATTTTTGCTACTTTTCTCTTTGTCTAAATCATGGAAAAATTTAATCATTTCTATGTGTGGTTCAATGACAAATCCTAGATTGGTTGCCCTTGTTGTTTTTCCTTGCTTAAAAATTAAATGATGATAAATATATGAATGGGGGATAAAAAGATTCAATACATGTTCAAGGAAATCCCAAGGACAAAAAAATTCTACCAAGATATTTAAGTCTATAGGATATTTAAAGAATTTAGGAAAGAGCAAAGTGAAGTGTTGGATTTGTAGAAAATGGTGGCATGTTAAGGAATGCATAAATAAGAAGAAGACTTATGAATCCACTAAAAAAACATCTAATGATAGTGAATATGAAGCTTTATTTATTCATATTATTATTATTTCTAATGAATCTCGATTGATTGGCCTAGGTTGCTCATATCATTTGAATCCTCACAAGGAGTGGTTATCTTCCTACCATTTTTATGATGAATAAAAGGTATATGTGGATTACAACAATTCACATTGAATTGTTGATCATGAGAAAGTGCAGTTGTGCTTCAATGATGGGATAGTAAAAACTCTTACTAGTTTTTTGCATACTCTAGGACTTGTGATAAATTTGATTTTTGTTTCCAAATTTAATGATTGTAGATTGCATGTGGAATTTAACAAATCTAATTGTATATTGATGAGAAGAAATTTGGTGGTTACTAAAAGATCTCAATTGTGACTTTGTTTAGGCTAAATGCCTCCACACTTTGTAACTTTTCCAATGTAATTTAAAATGCATGTATGTTGTGACACCAATATTTGGGCCACATAGGTGGAAAAGGTCTTTGAACCCTTATTAATAGGAAGATGGTTAATTGTTTTTTGTTTACTCTAATGAGCACAATGATATATGTTAACATTGTGTTTGGTAAATTGAATATAGCATATGTTTACTTAGGAAGTTATAAACCAAAGAGAATATTATAAATCATTCATTTGGATAAATTTGATCTAGTGGATGTTTGTTCTATAGGTAATCTTGATATTATGCCATTTTTATTAATGATTGTTCTAGATAGACCTAGGTCTATTTTCTATGATCTAAATATGATATTTTTTCTAATTTTAAAGAATTCAAAGGAATTTTTGAGAAATAAACTAATAAGAAAATAAAGGTGTTGAAATTTGATAATAGTGGTGAATATCATATCAAGAAATTTGATAATTTTAGTAAGTATGCAAGTATTGTTGGACAAAAGACCACCTATTAGGACTGGTTTTTGGGCCTCCATATCTCAATAATGTAACCTTTAAATTCAATGGAACAATCATTTTTTTCAGCCCTAGCATGGTGTACTAACCACATCTTATTTGCAAACAGTGTGAATTTAATGATTGAAATTTGATGTTTGGTAACAAAGAATGTTTTAGTAATTTACAAGTCCCTCCATTTGAGATTTTATGTTACTTAATCAAGAATTGATCCCAAAAATCATGAATTTGGTCATGCTTGACATCACTTAACAATAGGGACCTAGAAGTGAAATTTTGGTAATTCAATATTAATTTCAAGGCTTTCAGGGAAAAAATGAGCTTATGGTAAACTTTTTATTAACCACCCAGAACCAATAGTGTTTGTAAATAGCAACACATCATACACCTTTCTGGCAATTTTAGCTCTATCAAGTAAAAATTAAAAATAATATCATGAAAAACTATATTTGACCATCTAATGATTGACATTATTTTTAATGAAATAATTTTTCTATTATTATTTCTAAGCAAAGCTGTATAAAATTAAAGTTTCACCAAGAGGGCAAGAGATATGTTTTAAAGAGAATTATTGGACAAATTATTTGCAAATGCATTGGGAAGGAGTTATAAAGTTGGGAAATTAATTAAAAATTAAAAGGGAAGGCACCTTGCTAGTCTTATTTGCCACGATGAGCTTTGGCAATCTTTTGAGCCTTCGTATTATTATTATTATTTTAATATTTAACGGGAGCTGTAGAACCCTCCAACAATAAAAATACAAACAAATAAATTAAAGGAAGATGCCATAAAAGGAGGTGTGTGGGGTGGGAGTTAAGGGAAATTATAATTTAATAATTTTTATTTAACAATAACAAGTGAAAGGTGGTGAGGGAGACAACTCTACATCACTAGTAGTAAAATGTTTGTAGGGATTATTTCATTGAAGGGAGCTGCCATTTTTAGCCCCTGTTTTTTCCATTTTGAAGAGAAATAATACACAAGGAAGTACCAAGTTTTTATGATGTGGCAACATTCTTCTGAAAGTTTACAAATAAACTTTAAAAGGAGAGGGGGCTCCATCCAGATTAAATTAAGATCTTAATGGATTTACAAAGTTATTGCAACAAAAGGACAGTGTAGTGTTTTATAAAAAAATAGAATGTAAGGGAGATGTTTCATGTTTGACAAAGATTTTTTATTTGAAAAGAGTTATAATGAATTTCTATTGGAAAGTATTAAATAAAATATAGAAGCGAAGATAATGGATATGAATACTTTGACAAAATGTCTCAATGAAGCATAATCTTTTGGGTTCAATTGAAGTGGCGTGGATGTTCAAGAGCAATAATTGTACTAAAAAATGGAATAATGCTGATGAGGGCGCAACCCGAGACACAGAAAATAATCCACAAATAAGAGAATAATTTTATTATTCAGAAAATGGAGCTTCTTACATACAGAGGATCTCAAATCCCCAAGTTCTACAACACATGCAAGTTACAGAAAGCTACAGAATAACTCTTTCGCAATATACGAGCTTGTCCCCAAAAAGTTACCCAAAAATTAGAAACCCGCCCATAAATAGAGCTTCTCATTAGCTTGGAGCCAAAACAACATTCAAATTTGAGTTTAGGCGGTTTGGCGCTGAAAATTTACAACATGAAGTTCAAATTTTAAAAGAGCATTTGCAATTGTATCTTCTAGAAAGTGCGCCAACTTCCCAGGGCCATAACTTTTGATCCGGGGCTCCGATTCGCGAACCGTTTGAACCGTTGGAAAGGTTTCAAAGTCAAGAACGCGCTCAAAATTTGCTACGCCAATTTCAGCAAGTTTTGGGGCTATTCCGGAAGCTCTAAGTGCCTCAAATCCAACTCGAAAGATTTTCAGGTGCAAATCTGGGAAACTAAAACTGCAATATTTTTCAACCCAGGAATAGAAAATAAAAACCATAAATTGGGAATTTTATTATGACGAAAAGGGTATCCAAAAATGTAAAAACATCTAAAAATCAAGAAACTTGAAATTTAACTATTTTTGGGTGATGCAAGATTGCCTTTACACC